>PVKE010004222.1:0-66188 GCA_004027555.1 Craseonycteris thonglongyai
CCCACCTGTATGGATTGAAACTATGTTGAAAAATTAATGACATACAACTATGGAGACTGTCCTGGGCCCTCCCCTGCTCCCTCTCTGTCTCTATCTCTCTCTGTCAATAAAAAAATAATAATAATAACAGTTTTGGTTACTTAAACTTTGTGTCAGGCACTGTTCAAAGTGCATTTGTTGTACTATTTCATTTGATGCAACAACCCTATAAGGCAGGTATTAGCATCCTTTTTATTGATGCGGAAATTGAGGCACAGAGAGGTTAAGTAACTTGCCCATCGTCACACAGTATAGGTGATAGAGACAGAGTATGAACTCAGCTCATGCTCTTAACTACCATACTATACTGCCTCCTAAAATAAGTTGAGAAAAATCAACCTTCTACTAGGGAAGCCAGACTTTAATCGAACACGCCCACATATACATATTTAACTGCAACTATAATAAATGCCATGAGGGGGTGCTATGAAATTTTTATGCTTGGGAATCTAGCCTGTCCTTGTACAGATGAATGGAAAAAGGCTACTGTTTAGTAAATACTTTTTAAAAAATCAGGTACTGAGTGTCACACAAAGGGAAAAACTCAGGGGAAGGACATGGGCGATGATTTTCCACTTAACATGGATCATAGAGAACTTAGACTTGGAAGGCTCCTTGCCTGTTAGAGGTGTGGATCACCTTCATCAGAGCCAGTGTCTGCTGATAAACCCCATCCACAGGGCGCTCACTACCTCCGGCAACACCCTATGTCTTCCTTGAGCTCCTTGGCCACATACAGTCCCGGACTTCATATGTGAGGCTGTCCTTGAAGGTTTGGGATTGAAAACGATTGTGAAGTCTTGGCTGGTTTATGTTCAAGTGCAAGTCACAACATGCTTGTGTCCCATGCTAAGCTTTAAATCCCTTTCCATAGGGCAGATCGTGCTTACAATGGAGAAGGGAAGAGTGCAGACAGGCTGTACTGCCCCTTCCCAGGCGCTCATCTGGTCATCATGCCTCCTGGATATCTGGAGCCTCCTCCAGGGCTCAGCGGGTCTCATTTCCTGACTCATTCACTGATTTGTTTTCACCCATCTATCTGTTAACTCCTCCATTTATTTTTTTTCATTCATTTATTCACTTCGGCAGGCATTTATTAGGCCCCTGCTGGCCCATGTGCAGCCCAGAGGACCAGGATCCATCTTTGGGAGGTTCTGCCAGGTATGGATGGAAGCTCTCAGACTCAGGTTGCTGCCTACGGAAAGGCCTGTTGATGGTCACAGTGTGTGGGGTCTGGCAGGGGGACCAGAACTGTGTGCCTAGGGGCAAGGTGTGTCCCCGTCAGAGTTCCTTTAGCCTCGCTGTCCTGGCACTGCCAGGCAATTCATTGGAGAAATGTGGCCTTAATGATTTACAAGGAAATAAAAAAGTACTTGCGCTTTCCATGGAGCCCACATTTTGTAACGAGGATCTGGGCTCAGGTCACGTTTCCCTCTGTCGCTGCCTGAATACGAGGGATGAGTCTCACTTGAGTGCGTGTAGACAGTGTAGGCAATAACTGTTCAGAAATCAGGTTGAAATAATTTACATTCTAACCAAGGCTACAATTTTAATACCTTAAGCCAGACATGACTGGGGCAGGGGGAGGGCGGGGTGTGTGTGTGTGTGTGTGTGTGTGTGTGTGTGTGTGGCTGTGGTAAGGGAGGGAGCTAGCACTAAGAGGATCTTCCACGTGGTTTTAATGTAGGCTAGAGGAAGAAAGGAAGGCAGAATACTTCTTATAAGCCAGAGGAGTGCTTGGTCAAGGGTCAGGGTCAGGGTCAAAGCAGATTGGGAGGTGGAGAATAAAGAATAAAGATGGAGAATAAAGATGGAGCTTAACCCAGGGATTTTTCAGAGAACCTGGCATGTGGTTTTACCTCAGGGCTGGCTTAGAGGCTACTTGACACCCGTAGCACCTTCTCCAGGTACATCCTTGATGGCACTCCTCTCTCTGCCCTATCCTGCTACCTGGGCATCTCCCAGGCAGGCCTTCCCAGGTCTTCAGGAGCAGCACACGCACAAGGAGCTTCCCACAGAAGGTGGGACAGGGCCAGGTTCGTGCGTGACCACTCCTCTCCCCACTTCTCCATCTCTCCCAACTCTCCCTTTTTCATTCACTCTCCCTTCTCTTTATTCTCTCCCTGGCTCTGTTTTTTTTTCCAGTTTCTTCTGAGTCCCTTTTTTTTCTCTGTAGTTTCCTTCTACCTTTGTTCATGTTACATCGTGGAAATGAGCATAAACAATGCCTTCCAACTGCCAGATGCCAGACGTACAGAGATGAAAGGCTTAGTGTCCCCCACTGTGTGGCAGCTTGCAGGGAGACAGAGAGCACTGCAAAGTGAGGAGGACGCTGAAGGGGTCGTGGGAGCCCCGAGGAGGGGCTCAGTGTGCCCTGGGAGTGGGGTGAGGTGGGGGAAGCAGGTCAGGGAGAGTTACAAAGAGGAGCTGACCCTTGAGTTGGGCATTGGCCAACGACAGTAGTCCACAGGCGGATGAGGGAGGCATTCCAAGGAGAAGCAGCGGCACGTGCCAGGAGCTGGGAGGCAGGAAGAACATGGTGGTCCCGTGCCCTGGATCTCAAGGGCTGTGGGCCTGATGGGAAGCAATTGATCATGCAGCCCATCCAAAAAGACCCCATGGCTTGATCATGAGGAAGCAGAGGCCCATTCCACATGGAGCCAAAGCATTCCTCTGGCCAGGAGGAAAGTGGGGGAGAGCCCCACCTTCACTTCCCATTTGGAGGGAGCTGATGAGCTTCCAAGAGCCAGGAGGTAGCAGCCGGGTGCTGGGCTGCCGGCACTCCCGCTGGGCCCTGCCTTGTGCTGTCCTGCTGGCCCTCGGCTGTGGGGAGGCAGGGAGGCAGGGGGACTTGTGGGGAAGACACACATTTAGTTATCCTCTCAGTGGCTGAGACTTCACTTGGGCTGCTTGCTTCCCGTTGGTTATTCAGGGTAAGGCGGGGGGAATTTCTTAAGGGGGAGAAATGGGGGGAAGGAATCACTTTTCTGAAAAGGAAATCATCAATTCCTGGGGCCACGTGCCTCGTGTGCAACCGGGCCTCTCGCAAGTCTGTTCAGGCAGCCCTCGCAATTCCCACGAGCCTCGGCTGGCAGCGCTGCTTCCAGGGCAAATGGCAGCACAGTGCAGCCCCGGGGTGGGGCCTGACCAGGCTGTACGGAGACCTGGGGCTCCCTGGGAAGCAAGGCCCACACAGAGGCCCTGCATGAGCCACACAAGGGCGTCCACGGGCCAGGCTGCTGGGATGGGCTCATTGCAACAGGCTGGGAACCCTGTGGCCTTTCACAGGCTGACACTGGGCCCCTTCCCCCAACTGTGTGCCCACAAGGGGCTCTCCTCTCCTGGGAGCCAGGAGGGACAGTCTTCCCGCAATGTCCCTGTGCTGTCTCCACCTTGCCACACGGCTAGCTGTGCAAATCTCTGCGCAGCCTGGCAGCCCGGCTCTGAGCCAGGGGCCTCTCCACTCATTGCTGTAGCTGTTCTGGAACTTGGCACCGTTACTAGTATTCCTCAAAGTCGTAATTACCACCACTTAGCCTGGGTTAGTGATCTGGAGCAGGGAGCCCAGCCCACACTGCCTCCCGCTGCCAGCAGGCTGGCTGCTGGTGATAGCTCTGCGGTTCATCATCATCATCATCATCATCATGATAATAGCTCTCATTTATTGGACACTGGCTGTGGACCGGCTCAGGGCTTGGTGCTTTCCACGCCCCTCCCCCAGTTCTCTGCCCACAGCCCTGCACCCCAGGTCTGCTTCAAAACCATGGATTTGCCTGGCAGCCTTTATTTTAGAGCAGGAGAGAGAGGGGTGTTCTGGGCATGAGGTTAGTGTGGATGGTATGCACAGTTTCCCATCTGGCCCCTCATGTGGCCTGGATTTGAGCATTTTGGTTAGGTGAACAGTGTGGGGAAGAGAGGGGAGAGGAGAAGGGCAGGAATAGACAGAAGTCTTTTTTTGTGTGAGATACCTGGTAAGAAATTCTGGACAGAAAAGGGCAGAAGCCCGGGAGACTTGGTGAGACTCTGGGCAAAACAAAGCTGCTTTGGAGGGCAACTCTCTCCCCACCTCTTCTTGGACCCCAGAGGTTAGGAAACACCCAGGGGCATAGACAATGACTGACTTATGACAGACAGTGCAAGGGTGAGGCTTCTTGCTGTAGGAGGCTTTCTCTGGATGCAGATCCTGATGACAAGATGTTATATCAACACCTCTGAGGGAGAGGGAACCTAAGTGGGATCGGGCAGAGGAAGAAGCCCAGCTACTGTTGAGATGGTCGAACTGATCGGAGCTTGGAAACAAGCTTGTTCATCAGGGTGTCCATATCTGGCAGAAATGGTCAGCCCTCAGACCCCTACCTCACTCAGCCAGTAGACACAGGCTGACCCAGGCAGGGCTGAAGCTCCCAAGGCAGACCCCAGGGAGCTGAGAGCTGGGGTGGCTGCTGCCTGCACCCCTGGTAGCTGGATTTGGGGTGATGGGTAGGTGGAAGTGGGGAAATGATAGGGTCACTACTTGCATTTTTGGTCCCACGGTGGGACTGCAGGCCCTGTGTTCGGTAGGGTGACACACCTTCTCCCCCTTCCCTGGTTGAGCCTGATACTCATGGTAGACCTTTTGTGATTTAGTTACCAACCCTCCTCTGTGATCCTGTTGATCTCTAGGCCTTCAATCAATGTTTGCTGAATGGTGAATGAATGGATGGATCCCAAGGACAGGGTTACTGTGGAGCTCCCTGAGCATTTATCTTGAATCTGGAAAATGCAAGAAAAATTGCCCATCTGTTTCTGTATTACATTAGGCTAGCAAAAGCCACAGGACTTAACTGTAGCCAACTCAATCATGTGTGACAATCCAGTAGCAACGCGGGATGCATTTGTGTAAAACACTCTGTGTGTGTGTGTGGGGGGGTAAGAGTTGGATGTGAATGCATATAAAATCACAAGTGTGTAAGAGTGTGCATGCCTAGTGTGAGTGTTAATGAATGTGTGTGTAACTGAGTGAGCAGGAGTGTGTGTGTGTGTGTGTGTGTGTGTGTGTGAGTATATATGAGTCCACATGCACAAACACAATAGTGCATGCTCAGATGAGCAGCTGCACATTTGCTTATATCTATACATTATGTCCTCCTGGAGAATCTCTTTTGCTACCAAGTTCATGGTGTCCAAATGTATCTGAGAGCTATCCCCTCAGTCTAACCTGAGCTGAGCCAGTATGAATTTATTATAATACCAGAATGATCAAATATTTAGAGATTGGCACCATTATTGCACAGAATAGCTAGTAGTTACAACAGGTTTGCCTCCTACCTAATACAGGCAATGCTTCAGCTGCCAGCATTTCCAACAGAACTTTCTGCAATGAGGGAAATGTTCTGTGTCTACACGGTGATCACAGGATACAATGCTGTCCACGTGTTAAACCTTTGAAAGGTGGCTAGTTTGACTAAGGAATTGAACTTTTCATTTTATTTGCTTTTAACTAACTAGTTATAATATAAAAGGTAAAACAGCCACATGTGGCTAGAGGTTATGACGTGGGACAGTGCAGGCCTAGACGGCGAGTTCCATGCCTTTCTTTCCCCACGGCACGCCCAGAGCTTAGCCAAACACCTGACACTGGCAGGTGGCTGAGTACCTATTAGTGGGCTGAGGGCCTGCACCAGAGCCGGCCTTTGGGGATTTGCATTTATAAACAGAATAATAAAAATGTGATCTAATAAGTGGAAAGCGAAGTATTGTTTGTAGACAAACGAGGGCTTCTGAAGTGTTGGATAAATTTCTTCCCTAATGAGTTACACAGTATCTTTAGAGTAGAGTTTATCATAAGAGTTTATTAAAACGTTATCATTTTTTCTTCTCTCTACCTCCACCTCCACCTCTCTCTCAAGCCTAGCATGAGCAAACCTCAAACTCACACTTGCACAAAGCATTCATTTCTCCCCATAGAGGCTCAATTGGTGATTAATGGAAGCTGCCACCGCCCTTTCCCCACCCTCCATTGTGTGCCCTTGTGAGCTTGGTAGCTCAAAACCTGGGTTGTTCAAAAGACCCTCCATCTCCAAATCGACATCCTTTGGGAACTACAGAGCATCTGAATTAGAATGGGACTTAGCAGCCACTTCATCTCTACCTAGCAGCCCATCCTGCCAAGCTCAGCTCACCATGGGTCTCAATCGGCTACGGTTGGGGTGCAAGTTCCTGTAGATTTGGTAGCCTTCTCCCTCTGCCCGCTGAGAGGGAGAACGAGGTCTACCAGAACTCCTCTGTTTCTTTCACATCGGCTGCAGTTTCTCAGCAGACCTACCCACCCACCTTTGCACAGTTGGTGTCAATCTAAGTGCCCAACCCCATGTGACTCACCTGTGAACTCTGTGCCTCAGTTACTTCACCTATATAAGGGAGGTGTGTGTGTGTGTGTGTGTGGGGGGGTGATATTAGGACCCATAACACCCACCTCACAGGATTGTGGGGACAAGCAAACAAGTTAATGCCTGTGAAGTACTTGGAAGAGTTTCTAACTAACCTACAGTTAGCTCTAAATAGATGTTAAGGATCGATATGAGCATTCTTATTGTTAATCATTATTTCATCTTGTGAGAATCTGATGATTGACCAGTCAGCTGAGGTGAATTGTTTATTTAAAGATATTTTTGACAATTATCCTTTCGTTTTTTGTACTTTTAAGAAATCGTGGAGTCGATTCTCATGGCACTTTATAAATATCTTTAACCACCATACTTAGAATGAAGTCTATAAACCAATAGTTTTTATACTTTTAGAAATCATGGACTCCTTTATTTAATGGAAGCTCAAAATGTAAAACAGATATAACGGAGCTTCTCTGGGTGGCGGGAAAGTGGGGCCTTCAGACCCTCCTCGCCCACGCAGCTCTTCCCTGGGTCTCGTAGAAGCCCTGGGCGTCAGGGGAATCCTTTAAAACCAAGGCCATCATGTTCAAGGGAATGTCATTTAAATCCCCAACCCCTCTTCATACCAGTATCAGATGACATGCGTCATTTCATTACTTAGTTACTTTCAATGTGCTAATCAAAGATATCCATTGACTCCATTTCATACTCTTTCATCCTCTCAATCTGGAGTCTTCAAATAGATCGATCCTTAACATCTGAAGCCCAAAGTGTTCTTGCAGGGAGGTTGTACAACACTAGAGATGCTGCTCTTTCTAGGATTACAATGGTTCATGTTGTCCCCAAACAAATATCCTGAGTTTTCAAATACTAAGACCAAGGCCAAGACCAAGGTCTTCCTGTCCTCTGCAGCCCACTACAAGGCCAGGCTCAAAGTAGGTACTTGGTACGTATTTGCTGAGTGAGAGATTTTCTTAGGAAAGAGCAAGTGATGGGAGTCAGAATCCCGGAGTCTAAGTCTTGGTTCAACCATGTGACTGCGCAAGTCCACCTTTCTGAGCTTCAGTTTCCTCATCTGTAAAATAGGAATGTGTATTTCACATAGGGCTGATGGGAGGAGTAAATGGGGTGAGATACGAAGTTCTTTGTAAACTGTAAAGGGATGTGCATGAGAGGATTGTTCTTATTATGTCTCCAGA
The DNA here is from genome assembly GCA_004027555.1 of Craseonycteris thonglongyai. NCBI lineage: Eukaryota > Metazoa > Chordata > Mammalia > Chiroptera > Craseonycteridae > Craseonycteris > Craseonycteris thonglongyai. The sequence goes on from PVKE010004222.1 coordinate 7,607, forward strand.
GGTTATTTGGCCTGGTGAGCCTTCCAGGCTCCCTTCTGGGGCTGAACAACAGGGATGGATTCATTTGCAAAAAACACTTGCTAATTATTGTCTGGTTTGAATAATTATCCAGGGATCCTGGAAACAGTCCTTCCCACAGATCAAACTGTCACATCGGCAGCCGCCGACCTTTAAGCAATCTGAGTGGGGGTAATTACAAAGGGCTGTTTTTCTCTAAATATAGCTGTTCCCCAGCTAAAGGTCAACTCGAGGGAGCACAGTTTGATAATTGCAAGCGGTTTGATAATGAATTGGGGCAACCATTCCCAGGGGTGCAGTCAGAGAGACCAGGGTGTGGATGCCCTGGTGGGAGGATCTGGCTTTCTGACCCCTGCTGGAGACCCTCAAGGTTCCCTTTCATCAAAGTTCTAGTCATAGGGGAAGCCAGGATGGCTCAGTGGGTTAAGCGCTCACTTTGCAGCGCCGGGGACCGAGGATCGAATCCCGGCCCCGGCCCGTGCGGAACCATATGCTGAACTGGGAGTTCCCCCAGTTCAGTTCTCTCTCTGTCTCTCTCTCTGTCTCTCTCTCTGTCTCTCTCTCTCTCTCTCTCTCTCTCTGTTAAAAATAAATAAAATATTAAAAAAAAAGTTCTAGTCATAAAGTGATAGAGTTCATGGGAAGGTAACCAGAGCCAAAACTTTCACAGGGGGTGGGGTTAGTTAGCTCTTCTGCCCCTGTGCTCCCAGAATCCTCCCTATTCTGCTGCTCTGCTGAGGTCTTCTGCTGGTTTTGTAGCCGCATGTCTCATCTCCCCAGGGGGAGTCTTTGATCCTCCATGGCTGAGACCACTGAACTAAAGCAGCAGGAGGTGTAAGATCAGAGAAGACTTGGGTGTGTGTCCTGGCCCAGCCAGGATTCTTTGTGGGGACTTTGCACAAGACATGTTCTTCACTGAGCTCTAGTTCTCTCACCTACAAAATGGGGCTTGTGAATGACCATCCTGGGATCAGTTCCAGGGAGATTCAGTGAAGAAATACATGGGAAGGTGCTTTGCAAGCATCAAAGTCCTCTGGGGACACTATAGGAGGTCAAGACAAACATTCTTCCCTATCTCCTTAGCTTGGTTTGCAGCTCCTATAGGGTGGGCCTTATACTACTTCTCTTGTGACTGTTCACTCTCCTCACCTTCTTCCCTCCTGGTGCTTAAATCCAACAAAAAACCTGAGGCATTGCCACACTTTTCCATGTAAGATGCCCCCATGTATAAAATGACCCCCACTTTTCTAACCCAATGTCAAGAAATAAATATATGGGAAGCCGGGATGGCTCAGTGGGTTGAGCGCTCATGTTGCAGCCCTGGGGACCGAGGATCGAATTCCATCCCGGCCCATGTGGACCCATATGCTGAACTGGGGCGTGCCCCCAGTTTGGTTCTCATCAGGGCGAGACCCCGGCCCAGTTCCTGGCCTGTGCAGCCCCGAGCCCACCTGTGGAATGAAACTATGTGGAAAAACCGATGATGTGCAAGTATGGAGACTGTTCTGGGCCCTCCCCCTTCTCTCTGTCTCTGTCTCTCTCTCTCTCTCTGTGTCAAAACAATAAAAAAAAATCTTAAAAAAAAAGAGAAATAAATATATGAATTACTCCTGTGTATACGATGATTCCCCAATTTTTGGTCTAATAATTTTAGACAAAAGTATTGTCTTATACACAGAAAAATATGGTAAATTGAAACAAAAGAAGAAGAAGGGGAGAATTAAATTGAAGGAAGGTGATTGCTCTGCAGAATGTGAGGCTTGGTGGCTAGACTCAGAGTCAAAGGTCCTACCTCAGGTTCCCCTCCTTTTCTTTCCCCACTAGTCTCATGTTTCACACACACCCCTCTTCTGCCCCCATCTCCAGGTTCCCTCTTAAGCCTACATTTTAGTTCCAGAAAAAATTTCTCCTCTGCCTAGAGTTTTCCATTCCTATCACTTACAGCACCTGGAAAAGTGCTCCCTCTGCCTTTTGGTTCAGCAGTGACAATGTCTAATAGAGTTAGGGTGCAATATCTCCTTTACCAGCAGGTGTCACCATGGAGCACACAATGTGCTCATTCATTCAATGTGTTTATTGATTGAGACTGCTGGGTGTAAGGCCCTCTTCTAGGCGTTAGAGGTACAACAGTGAGCAACACAGACAACATCCCTGCCCTCATGAGCAAGGACAATAACTAAATAAACACAGGTATCTTATGTAATGTCAGGTAATGATGAATACTATGGAGAAAGGGGAGGCGAAGAGGGTAGAGACTGAATGGAGAGTGAGGTGAGGAAGAAAGGCCTTGGAGAAGGTGACATAAAAATGTCTTAGGGCCACAGATGGCATGCCTACTCATTCACGTGCGTAAGGCATATCACCTTAAACATGTTTTCTTCTATTACTAAATTGCATTTGGCTTTGAACTCTCATTAGCTAGAGCTGAAGGGGTAGAAATTGGCCTCAGTCTTCCTTAGAGATCCCTACTCATAAGGAAGAGTTGCAGTTGTGGGCTCTTAGGCACAGCCAAAACATTGGGAGGGAGAGGGAAGGAATAGGCCTCTTGCTTGCCCCTGGTCACTGGTCCCCATAGCATCCTCTTTTCTGGTTTCCTATATGGCCTAGTGGCTTCCTGTCACTTCTGAGTCATGCTTGAGATGGGGAATGATTTATGGTTTGATCTGCCTGGGTGACCCTCCCAGAGGAGTTGGTGAGAATAGCTTTTCTCTTTTCCTTTCTGTCCTCTTCCCTGCCTGGGATTTCCGTCAGACCTCTGAGGAGGGGAATGGAGAGTGAAGCCAGCTCTCTCCCTGCTTCTGGACACTTGTCCAGCCATGAGTGGTCCCCTTCCGCTGTGGAACACAAAAGCCAGAGAGATTTGCAGGCTGTTTCTGGCTTCTGCCCAACTGCACCATGCCCCTGAAGCAATGAGCACAGTGCAGGTGACTAGCTTGGGAGTGGGAGTGAGCTGGGAAAATACAGGGGAACAAAAGCACAGATTGGATAGATTCATACCTCAAAATATCGTCTGGAACGTACCTGTTACAGAAATGCCAGCCTTACTTCTGAGTTCAACATTTTGCGTCTGCCGTACTTAAAACAAGGGTCACCAGACAGCTATGTGTTTGTGGCACAGGCTTTTTCAAATCCAAGCCTACTTCCTCTCAGGTAAGCGTGGTTTCTTCCAGTTCAAGTGTGGGGGGAAATAAAGTTTATTCATAGTTTTTCTTCCTCCCAAACGAGCAGTGATGCTGCCAGGCAAAAGGCAACCAAAGTAACTCGTTAGCTTTAGGGTGACTTGGAAACTCTTATCTAAAAATATGGACAAGCAAGAGTGTGAAGAAGTGTGTGGGAGGGCTGTCCCCACAGTTCTGCACAGTCAGGACAACTGGGGCCCCTCATGGGAAATGTGCCAAAGTGTCCCTGCTTACAGCCTCTTTTAAAACGAGCTCTCCTCCTACCCCAAGGTTTACAGGGAACTTCTCAGCAGATGTGGGCAATTTCCCCCAAGCTCTAGAAATGGAAGACAAAGGCAGCTGAGTGACAGGGCCTCAGAATGGGATTGCGGGCAGGCCGGACCAATTAGCTGCCTCGCGCCCCTTGGCTCTCTGCGGTGGTCCTGGGAGTTTGGTGGGGAGGAGAGGGGGAGCCAGTGGGCCCTGGCTTGCTTGACACCCAATTAGTGCTCATTCAGCAGCTGACTGGCCGGCCGCCTGCTCCCTTGCAGCTGCTCAGCAGCCGGCTCAGTCAGCAGAGCTCAGGACAGAGGGTGCTAATTGGATGCCGAAACCCAGACGCCTCTCCGTCAGCCTGGCCTGGCTTGTGCAGGCCCTGGCTTGGTTGCCAGGCTCTTGTCCCTGGTTCCATTGCCAATGTGTCCTCTCTGAGAAAATTCCATTCCTCTCAAGTAGAAATAGAGGGCTGGCCCAGCAGCTCCTGCCAGGATTCTTGAAGAGCCCAAGTCAGGGCAGAGACAAAGTCAGGGGGGATAACATGAGAAATGGGGGGTCTAGGAGGCCTTTGGGCTATCGGGTTCCTTAGCGTGTTGGAAAAACACTCAGGTGGGGGACAGGACACCCTGCCACTGACTCTCTTCAGCGCCTTTCCTTTCTTGGGTCTCAGTTTCCCCATCTGCACACGGTGTGTGATGAGAGGCCCAGCCTGGTGTGGGAAGTCTGCACCAGAACTCTGGGGTGTCTGTCAGGTCCCTGCAGCGAGGGGCTGTGAGCATCGTGGGCCCCTGAGCTGCCTGAGGCCCTGTGAGCCCCAGTGAGGCTGTGGTTGTGAAGGGCGGGGGCCTGAACGCGCCTCCTAGATACTTGTAGAACTGGCATTGGTCCTGTGACTCCAGATGCTTAGGTCTTCCTGTTCCAAAGATTCCAGGGAGGTCACAGGGTCACAATGGGGTCACACGGGCTCTGTGGAAGGAATCCCAGCCCCACAGCCTTTCCCATGGCAGCTCCAGATGGTACCCACAGTCACAGCCTCCGGCCCAGCCACACTGCTCACGTCAGGCGTGCCAGGTTATCCTGCCACAGACGTCAGGAACCTGGAGTTCCAGTGGGCACGCAAATGATACTGTGTTTGTTGCTCTGGTTCTCCACTTCCTCCCTGGTTAGAACGACGCATCCATGCCCTTCATCGCATGACTTTGCAGTTCCTACAACTGCAGCGGGTGGCATTTGCTTCTCCACCCCACTGGTGATGAACTGGGTCAGATGACTTGCTTTGGCCTTTGACACATGGGTAGTGGTGACACTGTGCCCGTCTGGAGCCGAGATGCTAGGGCCCATCCCGCTTCTCCTCAGCCTTCCTGTGCCCCAGTGGTCTGTCATGGAGACTGCATGCTCCAGGGTGCCACTGCCCCTGTATGTTGGGTCCCAGCGTGCGACATGTAGAGCAGGCCTGAACCTGACCGGAAGCCTGGGTCCAAACTGATGCACATGAACTCCCTCTATACTAGTCAAGGTCAACCTGTAGACCCTCAGACTTGAAAATAAATGTTTGTTATGGTAAGCCACTGAGATTTCGAGGTTGTTATGTGACAAAGAACTGACTAATAATGCCAACAAAGGTGAGAAACTTCCAGGAGGGGGCTGCTGGGCACCTTCTAGGTACCCAGGAGCTGGGTGTGACAGGGAAACCATCACAATATCAAAGCAGGAGACTTCATCTTACAGCCGGCCAATCGTGGACACCCCTGGGCTGCCTTCTGACATTTCCCAGCACAACCCAAGCTCCAGAGGGACCCCACCACCCTGAAGGGAATTGAGGAGGAGCTCCTGAACTGTATTTTCCAAAATTCCCCAAGGTGAGGCCTGCAAGGAGTGGGCACTACTGTGCTCCAGGTACTATGCTGTGAACTAACCCAGCAAGAGGAGGAGGCAGAAACCAAACCCCCCAGGACTGCCGAAGGCATCTGGGATGATCCTGGAAGAGTTAAGATCCAAGTTGATTGGGAAGTCTGGGCAGCAACTCCACTTACTGCTGAGATTCAGGAATGACTCTGAAACAGGGAAAGTGATTCCTAATCAGTTTATCCGAACGTCGGATGACTCTTTCCCGGGCTGAAAGAATTGCTGTCATTGCAGGCGCTTGGCAGGGAAATCAGGCGCCTGCCTCAAGTCCCTTAGGCTGCCTACCCTGGGGACCCACTAGTTCAGGGACTCTCCCACTGAGACTTGGTTCTCTGAGTTGAGTTGACCCTGTGAATGTTGACCGTAACCTGTTTGCATATAGCTTGAATTTTGGCTGGGGGCTTTCTAATTGCAGCCTCATTTGTCATTTAAACTGCACGCAGCAATTAGGATGCACGTGGAATTCTGATTCTAGCCTTTCTTTGTGCTTGGAGAGGCCAGGCTTCTGCCTTCTTACAGGGGAGCCTGCAGAATGTGCTCCCCAAGGGCACCTCAGTGACTTTCCAGGAGTTCAGTTACTAGGGAGAGATGACAACTGGGCCAAAGTGTCAGAGTCTGGATTCTTGTCCTGGTTCGGCCACCAACGTCTGTGCGACTTTGGGCAAGTCTGGTTATTGTGTTGTATCCATTTCATTCTTTAGGATGCAGGGATAATAAAGACCAGCCTTGGTAAAGACCAAACAAGATCATTCAAGTAAATGCTTATCACCATGTCTGGCACCTAATGCCATGGTACTATAATAGGTGGCACCGCATAGTAGCTCTGTTACTATTATTTTTAATAATAACAAAATACTTTGCATATGAGTATAATAAGGATTAAATAAGTATTAAAGAACACTTTAAATAAATACAGTAGACTTTCAGTTAACCGGCATCTATGGAGACTGGTAGATGTTGGATAAATGTGAGTAGAGTCTCTGTTAACTGGAGCTCAAGTTACTGGCAAAATCTCAATCAACTGGCAAAAACAATTTTTGTCAGTTGCTTGAGGGTGCCGGTTGCTTGAGTTCCAGTTAATAGAGCGTCTACTGTATACAGTCAAAATCTAAGTGATGAGAAAGCCCTGGGTCACAGCCTGGTTTCCCTTCTTAGTAGTAAATAAAATGATGATGCCCTTGACAATCAGCGATGTTTAGACTGGGTGAAATACAGGTAATTGAATTCAGTTAAACCAGCAGTTAGCAGCCTAGGCTAATTAACTTAAATTGAAAGGAACCCAGGAGGTCGTGAACTTTTCTCTAGTGAGATGGCCCCTGCAGTGAGGGGTCTTGATAGGTGGTCATTTTTCAGGAGAACCATGTTCTTTGTATAAGGACCACGTGGTGGGGAGATAGTGGCAATTTAGGAGGTTCAGTTCTTCTTTGTGTGGGAGTGCTTCATGCAATGTTTAGCATCATTGGCTTCTATCAAGTGCTATAGGGCCTACCAGTCACTGTGACCACTGACAAATACTCCAAGCCCCCATACATTCTGGGCGTCCCCCATGGGGGCAGCACCACTTCTGGTTGAGTCCCCTGGGCGGTAGGGTGTGGATGATTTGACCCGGGTCTGCTGCCTGTGGCCACATAGCACTGTTCTCCTCTCTCCAAAGCCGAGTCCTGGTCTTCCAAGACATCACATTACTGCCAGGATTATGCATGTCCAAGGTGTGTGCCCAGCCCTGGTTCGGAGGGCTCGGGGGCACAGCCTCAGGGACTTGTCAAGGCCCAGCCAACCTTCCTGGGCCCAACGTCCTCCCTTCCAGGAACATTTTCTCTGCATTCCTACAGGCAGCCTGGGAGAGAAAGACACGCCGACTCCTTTTCATTTACATGGGGATTACTGGAGACCAGAAAAGTGCTTTAAAATGATATAATGTCTCTGCACCTCATCAAACCCTTCCCCTTCTACCAATTTCTGCCTGATTTACAGTTAATATTGCACACTCCCATCACCCTGCTGGGGAAGCGGTGATTATTTCTCCATTGCCATAAAGAATGTAAAGGAGATGGGAAAAATCAGGTGAATTCAGAGAAAGTTTAGTGTAAAAAAAAAAAAAAAAAGAGCGCTGGGGGAGGGGGTGTCAGGGAAGGCAGTATAATAACGGAGCAGAAGTATTCCTGGAACCAATTTCAGAGTCAAGCGATTCCTCCTCTGGGCCTTGCAAAGTCGAGCTACCACTCCAGGCTGGGGTTGTTGGCAGATGCTTGGGGCAGGGGTGGGGGTGGCCCTGTCCTGGGGCCTGGCCTGAGGGTCTGGTCTGGATAAAGGACCCCACCAAAGAATCAGCCCACCCTGAGAGGTTGAGACCACCACCAGCCCTTTGCCCCTCTCCCCCGGACAAGAAGCTCTAGTGAACATTTGGGCTTCCAAGTCTGAGATGCAGGTGACTGAATTCAGAGCCCCTGGGATTTGTTTATTCTGCTTGATTTAGCTGAGCACGAACAGCCCCAAGGTGGGGCCTGGTCCTGACAAGTACTGGGTGTGAGACCTTGGCCATTCATACACATCCCTGAGCCTCAGTCTTCTCACCTCTAAGATGGGCTAAATTGACATATGGATAAGTGCTAGTAAAACAAGTAGCTCTGATTGCCTTTACCCACCATCAATCACTCAGTGCTCAGCAGCTGTATCTTGACGATCAACCTCTAGCAGGTGAGTGTACGTGTGACCATATTTTTTTGAGTTTGCCCTTGATTTTACTATTAAGGCACTGAGAGTGTCATTTGTGATTATTCCGAGGAAAGAGATGCCCCAAGTCTCCCCCATCATTCATCAGCCAAAGAAAATGATGGAATCCATTGGAATTACTGAGTGTCATTGTATTAATGCAGGATTTCAGTTACCTATTGCTGCTTAATGTACTATTAAAAATGTAGTGACTTAAAACAACCATTTTATTATTTGCTGGTGGTTCTGCAATGTGAGGAGAGCCTGGGTCGGAAGGCTCATCTCTACTCCACACAGCTTCCGCTGAGGGTTTGCAGGCAGGGCCTGATTTGGGTCGTATTGTCTGGGCCCTCGGGTCTCGCTGTGGTCTGAATTCCTCTGTTCTCCACATGCCTCTCAGCATCCTCACAGCTGCAAGATGGTCTCAGTGCACTCAGGCTACTTGCTTAGTGGCTCATTTCCCCAGAACACACACACAAAAATGGAAGTTGCCAGGACTTCTCTTAGGCTTAGGGCCTCAGTTCGAAATTGGCACAATGTCCCTCCTGCCACATCATACTGGTTAAAACGGGACACGGGGCATGAAAACCCAGCAGTTCCCTGCGGACCACACCCACGTCTTTGTTATTGTTATTTTCTTCTTCTTCCATAATAGCCTGGCTTTGAATTTGTATGTCTATGCTTATCATTTATTGAACATGGATGTTTATAATAAGTGACCTCAAATCAAATCTTTTATTTTCTCTCTCTCATTCTTTCTTCTTTTTCTTTCTTTCTTTCTTTTTTCATTTCTTTTCTTTAAAAGATTTATTTTTATTGTTTTTGTTTGTTTGTTTGTTTTGACAGAAAGAGAGACAGAGAGAAGGGGTATGGCCCAGAGCAGTCTCCATAGTTGCATGTCATTAGTTTTCCATATAGTTTCACTCCACAGGTGGGCTTGGGGCTGCACAGGGCGGGAACTTGGCCAGGGGCCTCCCACATAGGCCCCAGTAAGAACTGAACTGGGGCCACACCCCAGTTCAGCATGTGGGTCTGCACGGGCCAGGGCCGGGATTCGAGCCGTGGACCCCGACGCTGCAAAGCAACCGCTCAACCTGCTGAGCCATCCTGGCTTCCCCTTTACCATTTTAAAAAAAAGATGTTAGTTTATTGTTTTTGACAGAGAGAGTGAGAAAGAAGAGGGCCCAGAGCAGTCTCCATCAGTGTACATCATCAGTTTTCAACGTTGCTTCATTCCACACAGGTGGGCGCAGGGCCGCACAGGGCAGGGACCAGGCAGGGGATCTCCCCCATGAAAGTTATGCCCAGGGGTGGGAGCTGAACCAGGGGCTTCCCACATGGGAACCGAGCTAGGGTGAGAAGCACACCCCAATTCAGCATATGGGTCCGCATGGGCTTGGGCCAGGACTCGATCCTCAGACCTCGGGGCCATAAGTTGAGCGCTCTACCTGCTGAGTCATCCTGGCTTCCCTTTTTTATTTTTATATTTTGAATTAGGCAAGAGAGCAGTAAGGAGGTACGGGTGTTCCATGGTCGTGTCTGTCTGCTTGTTCTCCTGGCTTCCTGGATCTTCTTGGGTACCCCTTCCCATTTCTGTAGTTGGTAACTTGATCCATGAGCATCTCTCCCTGTCTGTAGGGTTGTCTTTATCTGCTCTTATCTCTCACCTTTGTCTCTCTGAGATTGTTTCTGGGACTCTCTCTGCTTCTGTATCTACCTCTTTATCTCGCTCTGTTCTGTGTACATTTCTCTCCTCTTCTTTCCTCTCCTCTCCTTTCCTCTCTTCTCCTCTTCTCTCCTCTTCTCTTAAATTTCCCGATTTTTCTCTCACTTCCCACCATCACTATTTTAGCCAGAGACATAGTCCTGTCGTTGTGTAAAGCATGGCTTCTCAATGGTATTGTCAGGGAATTCCACATTCAGTCAATTTTTGTTTTTGGTTTGCTTGCCTTTAAGAAGTGACATAAACACAATTAAAAGCAAACAAATTAAAAACAAAGATTTTCAACAAGGACTGCTGCAAGAGTTAATATCCCTATTATATACAGAGAGCTCTGACAATTCATTAAGATAACACTAACACTTCAATTACAAAATGGGAAAATAAAACAATTCACAGAAGATGAAACACAAATCCAAGGGCTGTCCGGAAAAAAATCCAGCCATTGTCAGTATAATGAGAATGGTTACATGGCCGATACCTTCCAGACAGCTCTCATAGTCAATAAACATGTGAAAAGATGTTCTGCCTTACCAGTAATCAGAGAAACAGAAATGAAGACAAAATAGCATTTTAATCTACCAAATCAGCAAAGCTTTAAGATATGTTAATAATGCCCAGTGCTAGCAAGGATGAAACGACAGTACTCTCATAGGCTAGTGCTGGTAATTTAAATTGGCATCTCCCTTCTCAAAAACAAGTTGAGACTAGGTATGGAAAACTTAAAACACAAGTTGAGACTATGTATTAAAAACCTTAAAAAAAAAAAAAAAAAAAAAGCACATGCTTTTGGGGCTAGGATTCTGCCTCTAGGAAATACTCAGAAATTCAGGCAAAAATTTATACACCATGACACTCATTATTATAATGGATATTTTTAAAAAAGGAGACAACCAAAATATTCTATAGTAAGAGAGTGGTTAAATAAACGATGGTACATCTAGATGATATACCATTCTATAGCTACTAATAATTATATATTTTTTAGAAATTTTTAATGCCATGGAAAAATACTCTATAATGTTAAAAGAGGAAAAAGCAGGATAATAAACTGTATGTCATCATGCTGTATAATCCCAATTATGTAAATAAATAAATATACATGTAGAAGGGTGATCAGTGAAGCAGAACAAAAGTATTGTGGATTCTGCAGCTTTTATTTATTAAGATTTATTTTATTGTTTTTGACAGAAACAGAGAAAGACAGAGAGAGAGAGAGAGAGAGAGAGAGAGAGAGAGAGAGAGAGAAGGGGGAGGGCCCAGAGTAGCCTCCACAGCTGTATGTCATCGGTTTTTTGATATGATTTTGTTCTACACAGGTGGGTGGGGGCCCCACAAGGTGGAAGCTGAACTGGGGGCCTCCTGCATGGGAAGCACACACCCCAGTTCAGCATATGGGTTCACGCAGGCCGGGGCCGGGACTTGATCCTCCATCCCCAGGGCTGCAAAGTGAGCACTCAAACCGCTGAGTTATCCTGGCTTCCTGCAGCTTTTAAAAGTTACTAGCAGATCTAACTTCCTCCCAGTATCTGGCATTAAAGACAGAAGTCACCTTGGAAGAATGGTTCTTTGTTCTAGAATTTTTTAGTTATACAAATATAAGACAAATATTCATTCAACATCCTTCAGGGTAATACCAGCTGTCGGTGAAATGCTCAAAGGCAAATGATGAAACTGAGAAGTAAATATTCTATTATTATTATTAATTTTTGGAAAAAAGACTGTTTTGTGGTAGAGTGTGTATATCTCTGAGAGAAATCTTTTTGGTATTAAAGGATTCCCTTTTCTTTTCTAGGGGAAAACCAGTAGGGAGAAGAGAAAGGATGCTTAATAGAAGAATCTAATTCATTCATTCATTCAGTAAAGAATGATTGTCTATTACATGCCCGGCTTTGCTCTAGGCCTCCGTGTACTGTCAATCAAGATGGAGTCCCGGGGCTCCTGGGCTTACTCTAGTGGGGGAGACACATGGCAAACCAATACAAGTGTAAGGTGTCAGGAGGAGATACGTGCTATGGAAAAGAAAAAGGGTAAAGGGCTCAGGAATTATGAAGTGAGAGTTATTTTATGTGCGGGCTGGGGTCAGAGAAGGCCACCCTGGTAGGTCACTTGAACAGATCTGAAGGAGGTGAGGAGTGACTCGTGTGGACATCTGCAGGGAGAGCATTTCAGGAAGTGGGGACAGCCAGGGGAAAGCTCTAGAGATGGGAAATGTGCTTGGATGATGTGAAGGATGTCAAGAAAGCCGGTGTGACCAGGATGAAAGGACAAGGGGCAGAGAGGTAGGAGAAGCGGGGAGGGAAAAGGAAGGTAGGATCCAACAGACCTGATGAGCACTTTGGATCAGCTTTAAAGCAACCTTACTGAAATATAATTTGTATTACTAAAACTCACCCACTTTGAGTGTCCATTTGATGGGTTTTGACACATGTCTACGCCCATGTAACTACCACCTCAGTCAAGATATAGAACATTTCCATCACCCGTGTTCCGCTTGGCCATTGATCCCAGCCCACCTCAGCCCTGGGCAGCCACTGATCTGCTGCTTTCTGTCTCTGACATCACACAATATTCACTCTCATGCCTGGCTTTTCAACTCAGCATACTGGTCTTGAGAGTCATCCCAATTGTATATAGTAATATTTTGTTCTTTTTTATTGCTGAGCAGTTTTCCCTTGTACTATCTACTGCAGGTAATTATCCATTCACCTGTGCATGACATTTGAGTTTTCTAGTTTGGGGCTCTAATAAATAAAACTGCTCTGAACATTCTTATACACTTGTTGTGCATATATGTACTTATCTCTCTTGGTTAGGAACCTAGGGGTAAAAGGTTGGATCAGAGGATACGTGTATGTTTACATTTATTTAGAAACCACCAGTTTTCCAACGTGGTTGTGCATTTTACACTTTCACCAGCCGTGTGTGAGAGTGCTAATGGTTCCACATCCTTGTGAACACTTGATGTCTGGAAGCTTTTTAATTGTACCATTTTAGTGGGTGTGTCATGGCATCTCGTGCTAGCAGTGTGATCTCAGACCACTCACGTAAGCTCCCTGAACTTTGGCTAATTGGAATGATAATAGTTCCTGCCTCAAAGCGATGCTGTGAGAATGAACTGTGAGGTTGCAGGGAATGCATTAGCTTGGTCCCGGGCACATGGCCAGTGCTCAATGGAGGGGAGCTAGTTATGTTATCCCTTGGCAGAAGGGGTGCTCTCTGTGTCCCCAACCATGGGCCACCTCTCTCTTTTGTCATCAACCTTCTACCATGTTGCTAGAGCCCACTGGTCCCTCTTGGTGAGGGTCACTGTGTTCCTTTATCCTTGTCCTCTGACCTCTAACCCCTGAAAGAGGAACAAATTATTGAACATCCTAATAATGCCTGTGCTGGGTCTCACCTTCTATCCCAACTATCTCTTGAAGGCATTTTCTCAATGAACATGGATTTTACTTAAGATGAATTCTGTGGACAGCCATTAAGATAATACGTAATTTTCAATGGTCCCCTCCAGCCCTGCCAGGGCTAATTCTCATGGGAGTGAGGGCTCTCCCAAGGACAGGTGGGGTGGCCAGTAGCTGAGACTGGTATCTGGACAGGCTTCCAAGGAGAAGGATCTCTGTAGGCCCTGCTGGCTGCCCCCACCCAGCAGCCGTGACGATCCTAACTCCCAGCTCTCAGCTCCCAGCTCCTGCTTCCTCAAAGAGATCTTGAATATTTATCATGTATTAGGTGAAAAAAGAAGCAGAACAGGAGGAAATTGTGTTACTGCATATGAAATTGGCCTGAAAAGTTTCCACTTCCCTCTAGTTGGGAAATAGTTTTGATTTGAAATATGAAGCTTCTCTCCAACTTATTATCTCAGAGACGAGAATGGAAAATGATGTTCCTTGGGTTTCAGGTGGAGCCGCCGGAGGTGGTGGGTGTTTACGGGCACCAAGAATTGTCTGTGGAAATTGCCCCTTGTGCATCAAAATTGCAAATTTCTTTTTTCTTCTCTAGCTGCTTCCCCCACCAAAACTCGCCTGCAGCTAACAGGCAGGAAGGAGGGGAGAGGCGTGGGAGGCAGCAGGGTCCCCACGTCAGACTGAACACCAGGCTCATTTTGTCTTGGACACACATTTGACTGCAGCAGCTTTTGGGCCATCTCATTCGGTTCCAGGGTGGAAGGGATTTCTTCAGCCACAGAACCCAATTCCCCCTAGAGCAGACACTCTACGCTTTTCTGGTCACTGCTCCCTTTGAGACTTGGAAGAGAGTTGTGGATTCATGCTCCAAGAAAGCACACATCGGAGGGCTATCCGCAAAACATCCAGCCCTTGTCAATATAACGAGAATGGTTAGATGGCTGGGTACTTTCTGGACAGCCCTCAAACACACTAACTTGTGTACACACCTTCAAGAGGTTTGTGGATTCTCTAACTGTAATCCACAAGACACCTCCAGGTCAAGAACATTTTATCTCAACATTAAGACACCATAACGAAATCCCCATAGGTGCCATTTACCAAGCACGTAGGCGCTATAATCTCTGGTTGAGTTAACACAGTGAAGGTGCTTAGCATGGTGCCTGGCACAGAATCAGTGCCCTTACGATTGCAATTCTCACGTGAACTTCACAACCCTCGACACTGTTATTATCTTTCAGTTATAGATGAGATCTCCAGAAACTTTACGTAATTTACCAAAGGTCACCAGCAGTAAGGAGGAGGGATTAGCCTTTCCTGACTCCAGCCTGGTGTTCTTAATACTCACCTGTCAGGGGTCCTCCCTGGTCCTGGCTCATCTCCAGCGAAGGGCCCACACAATCGCTCACGCTGGGCACCTTTCCATGCCTGGATTGTTCTGACTCTTACAAAGCCTTTCTTTTCCCTGAGGCCCAGACTTGCTCCCTGATCTTGGCTGTGTCCTCTGGCCACACATGATGTAGGTCTAGCTGCTGTCCTACAACAACCCTGCAAAGATTCAAGTCTAGTCATGGTTTCTTCCAGCTCAATTTTTTTCTATTGTATCCCAGACACGTACTCAAGGTCACTCGCATGCTTTGAAACTGGTGGAGGCATATGGTTCTGCACAGGCCAGGGCTGGGACTTGATCCTCAGTCCCCGGGGCTGCAAAGCAAGCGTTTAACCTGTTGAGCCATCCCGGCTTCCCCAACGATCAATTCTTGATTTAAAAAAAAAGTACTCAATAAAATAAGAATAGATGAATATTTCCTTAAGATGAAAAAAATCTATCTCAGCTCAAAAACCCAGCATCATTTGCAATGGGAAAATGCAGGAAGATTTCAACTAATGTCAGGAACTGGAGAGGACTTTCCATTTTCAGTACTATTCTAATATTTAATTTGTATTGAAGGCAGCAGTCAATTAAATTAGATAAGAGGAAGAAATTAGATGTATGAAAAGTTGTAAGAGGGAAAATAAAATTACAATTATTAGATGATATTATTGTATATCTGGAAAACCTAGAAAAATATACTTTGGAACTACTGCCAACAATAAGAAAATTCAGTAAAGCAGCAGTATACAAGATAAATATACAGAAATCATTAACTTCTATGTATATAAACAATAGTTAGAGGATATAATAAAAGAAATTAACTTATTTCTAATATCAACAAAATATTAAAATACCTAATAATAAATTTAACAAGAAATATTCAAGGCATGATATATTAAAAAAACAAACAACAACGACAAAAAACTCTTTATCTCTCTCTGAAGGATACTGAAATGATCATGGAAAATGGGAAGTCTGTGTATATTCCTGAACAAAAAAACTTAAAAATTTTTGCACCCCCTAGGGAAAATAAATCCAGCGCTACACAGGGTAGTCACCTGGGATTTTAAAGTCTTGCAGACTTTAACATTTGTTATCACCGTGGCCCTAGCTATTTGCCTGATGCTTTCTTGGGCTGATGGGAAGAGCTTTTCTGGACCCCTTACGAGCGCTTTGCACTCTCACCCTACACAATCTGGAGGCCACAGTGCTGCACTATGACCATTAGAATCCCAGCCCCTGAGTCAGTAGGTTCAAGACCCCTGTGGACCCCCATAGTATCTCTTTCTGCTTCCTGCTTCGGCTTTGAGCTTTCTTGTTTCATCTGACTCCTGGGGATTCTAGTTCTTTCTGGGCATTTACTTAGTCTTTCTATATAGCTGTGGAGGGTTAGAGGCCCTTTGGGGTCAGCTCTGTTCACTGTGTTGCTGGAATTCCAGGGTCCCCAGTATATTCCAGCTTGTCTGGTTGCTCCAGCCAGTGGGTTCTTTTCTGGTTCCGACTCTCCCAGTCTCCTGCTCTATCAGCCCTGGATGCTTTTTCCCGGTTCATAGCAAGATGGAATCTGTGTGAGTATTGTGCTTAGTACCCAGCTCACAGGCTGCCCCAAAAGAGTGTGAGGGTTTAGGATGTTAAAAAGCAGACATTAAGAGAAGTCTTTGAACTGTTCTCCAGCATGATACTAACCCATTAATCAGCGTAGACAGTGAACTAGTTCCACACCCAGGGGATCACATTACTAATCATTTCCTCTGTGTCATGTCTACTCTAGGCATCT
Organism: Craseonycteris thonglongyai; assembly: GCA_004027555.1. Classification (NCBI taxonomy): domain Eukaryota; kingdom Metazoa; phylum Chordata; class Mammalia; order Chiroptera; family Craseonycteridae; genus Craseonycteris; species Craseonycteris thonglongyai. The sequence continues at coordinate 23,955 of PVKE010004222.1, forward strand.
AGAACCTCTATGTTGGGGACTGGGGTTCGGAGGGTGTAGGAACAGGGGAGAAAACTTGAACGAGGCTGGGGAAATCAACTCCTCTGTGGACTTGCCCTGCAAGAGTCACAACCCACTGGCCAGAGGGAGAGCAGGTTTGATGTGACCAGCAGAGACTCCTAAGGGCTCTGATGTGGGGTTTTGGCCCATGGCCAGCAAGGATCCTGGGCCAGGACTCTTCCTATCACAAAGAAGTTTGAGGAACAAGGTTCAGAGTGAATTATGTAAGTAAAGAAGAAACTGAAGGCTGGGGAGAGTCCACCAGGCTGAGATTCAAGATAGGTACCGGTATGTTCTCCACTCCCAGGAACCTAGGGGCCTGGCACAGTCAAACTCAGAGTTGCACAATTACCTGCATCTTCTTTCTGCTGGTGGGAGATTGGGTGGAGCTCCTGGTACCTAGCCAGGCAGGTCCCCAGTGCCTACCAGTGGGTGGAATCAGGGCACAACCTGTGAGTGATGGAAGTGGAAAGTGCTGATGTACAAGGTATAACAATTAAGTTTGCGAACTTGCCACAGTGCACTTACGTTGGCAGCACCGTACAAACAACTCAGTAAGGTTTCATAACCTTGGTGTATCGGTGTCTCACAGCTGTGTTCATGTCAATGTGTGGGGATATCTTGCTGAGTAATGATTATTATTGTTGTGGCATGTTTTGGTGTGCCATCGCGAGAATGTCAAAGCTTGAATTAGAGCAATGAGCAAACATTACATTTCTTGTTACACTTGGCAAGTGTGGAAGTGAAATCAGGAACATGTTAGTCCAAGTTGACGGGGATAATGCCAGGAAGAAAACAGCAGTGTACAAATGAATTGCACATCTTTCTGAGTGAGAGAAAGCGTTACTTATAAAGAGAGATCAAGGTGGCCAGTAAAGAGCAAAACTGATGAGAACATTGCAAAAGTTTGTCGAATTGTGCTTCAAAACCATCGACTGCCTGTAAGAAGCATAGCAACCAATAAACATCAGTAGAGAAACAGGAAAATCTGAACTGAAAATCTTGGCATGAAAAAGGTGTGTACAAGAATGGTCCTGAAGGAGCTCACCAATGAACGAAAGCAAAGGGGAGGTGAAGTTTGCCAAGACCTTTTGATGAAGCAAGATGATGTTTTGGGCTGTGTTATCACTGGAGATAAAATATGGCTGTCCCCAAATGACCCCAAAATAGAGCATCCAAGTGTACAGTGGAAGTCACCCAATTCTCCATGACCAAAAATGTTCTGTTCATCCAAATCACGAGTCAAAATGATGTGGCTAATCTGTGCTGATAGCAGAGGCGTTGTTCATTATGAATTTGTACCAACTGAACAAACAATCAACCAATTTGGCTGTTTGGAAGTGCTGAAAAGGCTGTGTGAAAAAGATGAAAACAACCTGAACTTTTCACCAACTCATGGCTCTTGCATCATGACAATGCACCAGCTCACAGGGCCCTGTCTGGGAGGACTTTTTTAGCCAATAAGCAAATAAATGTATGCAACACCCTCCATACTCACCTGATCTGGCCCCCAGTGACTTTTTTCGTTACTTGAAGATAAAGGAAATATTGAAAGGAAGACATTTTGATAACATTCAGGACATCAAGGGTAATATGACAATGGCTCTGATGGTCATTCCAGAAAAAAGTCCCAAAATTGCTTTGAAAGGTGGACTAGGTACTGACATTTGTTCATAGTTTCCCAAGGGGAGAACTTTGAAGGTGACCATAGTGACATTCAGCAATGCAGGGTGTAGCACTTTTTCTAGGGTGCGCTAGCAAACTCAATTGTCAGATCTCATATTTGGACAAAGCTACTTGCTCATGAGGACTCGGTGGAGTAGGAGATTCTTTAAAGTACGGGGTCATCCTGCGGTGGTAGAGTTGAAATATCACTCACTGAGCAGTGTTGTACTCGTATACCCGGTAGAGTACAACTTTCTGACAAGGAGAAAGCAGAGATCCAGCAAAGATGTCAGTCTTTGCCAGGAGACTCAGTCTTGGAGGACTAAAGCCATGTAGGTGATTTAGGGGGCGTTTTAGGCCATTTGTCAAAAGTTATCCTGATGTTAATTGCCTAACTTGGCACAGATTTGATTTCAGGGTGTCTGTCTACAGTAAGGCCTCCTGACAGCAAGGGGGCAGCCAAGATGGGGAAGCATGTAAGAAGGAATTGGGGACAGAATGAGACTGGGGAGGCAACATCGCAAATGCTTTAGGGGATTCCAAGATGCCTTTTTCCACACACTGATGTTACCTCGGATGGCCTGGAGGCGATGCTACGCCAGGAGGGTGCTGGGAAAAAAGATGTAGGGCCGGAGTGGCTGTGGCATATCGTACAACAGAAAGGAGGAGGCAAGAACTCCCTGTGACTCCTGGCATCTCGAAACATCCTTTCTTCCCACTCTAGGGAAAGCTGTCCAAGGTTGGCCATTTTCACAGGGCTCCTCCTCAACCCCACCCCCCACCGCACCCCCCCTGCATAATCTATAACAGTGATTCTCAATCAGGAACAAGTTTGCCCTCCAGGCGACATTTAGCAATGTCTAGAGACATTTGGTTGTCATCACTTGTGTGGGTGGAGGTGGGTAGTGCTGCTGGCATCTGCAGGCAAGGGACGCTGCTAAACATCCTACGATGTGCAGAAGGACCCCTCATAACAAAGAAGTCCATCCTATAATGTCAGTGGTGCTGAGGTTGGGACACCTCACTCTAGAATCATCTTTTCGCTGAGTTTATGTTTTCAAAGGCACATGCCAAACTTCTGGCTACTTTTGATTTCAGCCTCGCCAATGCCCACATCCCCGAGGCAAGAAGTTCTGGGTATTCTCTTAGAATTGGTGAGGGAAAATTACAGAGAAGAGAATACACATAGTTCTCCAATTCTCCTACATCAGGGAAAACAAAATGTAAATTAAATTTTCAATCCATTATTCTGCCACCCCTTCAACTTGCCAAGCTTTGAGGTGCCTAAGGACTTCCAACTTGACAATTTTACTTTACTTTTTTTTTTCTAATCTCACTTTCAGCTTCATGCATCAGTGTGGGATGGAAGTGGAAAGTGGGGGAGTGGATGAAATCACTCACAGAGCATTTTCTCCATGGAGTGGGACGAGTAGAAGAACCAGGACAGAAGCCCAAGGAATGCAAACATTTAATAAGGGGAGAAAGAGACGGGAGAGAATGCAAATCCATGAGGGAACAGGGCAAGAAACAATGAGCGAGGTGGGAGGAGAATTTGATTCAAACACATAAGTTTTAAAGCACAGACTATGGGCCAGGCACTGTGCTGGAATTCAGAGGTGCTGGTATATTTGGGATACAAAGAGTTTCAAGAAAAATGAAGGCTTTGTTCATTCATTCATTCATTCACTCACGCATCTATCTGTTCATTCATCCATTTATTCAGCAGCTATTTATTGAGTGCCTATTATTTGACAGGCTCTGTTCTGGATACCGAGGTCAGTGGTGATTGAACAAAGTCTTCCCTGCACGCACCTGGTGAGGAAGATACATGAGGAAAAGGGGGAAGAAATGTTGCCAAAGAGATTCATGGGGATGAGGGCTGAAAAGAGGCCGTTCTGTCTGACTCCCATGGGGAATCACAGTGTGCAGCGCTGATGGGCCTAATGGGTGCCAGACCTGACTGCCCATGGCCCAGGGCGGCGGCCCAGGGCAGGGCCAGGGGAAGGCCTGCCCTACGGAGGGCCTCACCCGATGCTGGACAGAGAAGCCCGTTTCTAGGTCACTGCCTAGAAATAGTCTCCATCTCCTTCCCTAGTGATTTATCGAAGCTGCTGTCACCGCCTTTGCACTTGTTCTGAAAAGTTTTGTGTAAAGCAGGGAATAAAAAGTGCTGGAGCCCTAGATTCAGAAAGGGGGAAGGAGGTATTTATTATTCCTTTAGTATAAGACAAGGCATAGCACCAAGGAAGGAGTAATCAAAGCTGACAGCTCAGAGGAGATGACAGGAAATGGTTTGGAGGAGTCTCCTTTGGTCACAAATGCTAAGAGAATTTGTGCCGAACCAGGGAGTGAACTGTGAGAGATTTTGCCTCAAAAACATGTCTAATTTCATTTTTTAAGCCCTTCTAGTAGAGGTGAAGCGGGCTTGTATCTGTGGATTAGACCACCCCGGAGGCCTTCGGAACAGACATGAAAATAAATTCATTCTGACAGTCACTTCCTCAAGTCGGCAATGCGAGGGCTCGCATGAGAGCCAGTGTCCATCGGAGTGGCCGTGAGGTTTAGGAAAGCCTTTCGGTGGGTGTGGTTTAGGGCCTGGGATCTGAGACTGGTGTAGGAAGTCCACGGTGATGCTAAGACCTCCAACCACGATGAGTGACGAGAACGAGACGGGTTCCCGAGGGCTGCTTTGCAGGAAAAGTATCCGGATACCAACCTCTGAGTAGATTGACATTCACACCAACTCGGGAGCCAGCAGCCTCTGCTTGTTCCTGTGTGACTGCAGGTGAACACTTGCCCTTTCTGAGCTTCTTCAACACCCGGGGATTGGACCCGCCATCTGAGAGGGTCTGATCTTGCTTCTGCCTGTTCAGCACCCCTTCTCCCTGTGCCCTGTGCCCTTTGGCAACCCCATCTCCCATCATGGACAGTGTTCGGTGAGCTTGTCAGTCAACTTCCCCTCACTTCCCCTGGCCAAGAGGAGCAGGTCTGCTTCCCACCTTTTCTGAAGTCTGGTTCAACACGCCTTCCTGCAACCCTATCAACTATCCCTGTACTTTCATTGAATCCCCTTTTTGCCTCCGTTAGCAAGCACTGTTTCTGTTGCTTGCAACCAATGAATCCTCACGTTCATTGGCCCTTTGGGTCCCTCTGCTCCAATTCTGTGGCCCTTGGCTTGACATGACATTTATTTCTACTAAATGTCCTCTTGTTGGATGAAGTCTGTTGATTCAGCAAGGCAGACCTGTTGAGATTCTGATTCTGTCACCCAGCATATTTATTTATATTTTTCTACTTTATGTCACCCATAAGTCTCCTCCCAAAGCCACCATGTCTCATGTGTGCATTTGTAAGCCTGGATGGGCCTCGGCTCTGTGCTGGGCTCTGGCCCAGTGCTGCAGATGTAGCCATTTTCTTGGGGAACATACAGTCGCGTTTGGTGGAGGATGTGAAAACAGGTCATCACAGCACAGTGTGTTAGTTCTGTGGGAACTTGGTAGTGCGTGTTGGAAAATGCAAGCAGAGGTGACATGGAACAGGTACCTGCCACAAGTCCAGTTGGAAGGAAAGGATTCTGGGAAGAAAGCACAGCAAATGCAAAGGCAAGGAGACCGAGGAGTTAGTGTCCTGTTCAGGGAGCTGCTCTTGCTGTGTCTGTGCACGTGGCATGTCCATGTGTGTGGCGTGTCTGTGTGTGTGGCATATCTGTATGTTATGTCCATGCATGTGGCTGAGTACATGGAAGCTCAGTCTGGCTGGAAAAGTGGGTGAAAGAGAACACCAGTGTCTTTTTTTCCTTAAGAGTTAAAATTGTGTCAGTTGCAGCTGACACAGTCTTGATGTAACTTCTGTATGTCCTTAGTTACAGGACTTCTGTTCAGCTAGACCTCAGGTGTTCCTCAATGACGGCTGCTCTGTAGGTCAGTTGTAATACTGATGTGGTCATGAGAGGAGGTGAGCACAGCACTTACCCACTCTGCCGTCTTGACCAGAAATTCCTGAGACTATCAGTGTGGGGAACTCACCGTTTTCCACGTAAGCACAACTTGTGGGACTTCTGAAGGGGACTTCTAGGCAAACAGCATCATTTTGCACCATGTCCACGTAGCAGATGCTCTTGGGGTCTCCCTATGCTCCCACCAGGACCAGGGCAGACTTGGCCTCTGGGCTTATGAAAGCTGGACAGGATCACTCAGGTCTCAGTCAACAGCCTCCATGGTCTTGATCCCAGCTCTTCACCGTCCTTTGACCTTCCTGTGTCACTAGGCCTGTCCCTAGCAGATCTTTTGACAGGCCGGGATGCCTTAAGGTCTGAATTGAGCACCTGAGCCCAGCAGCATTCTGTCTTGCAAAACCACCACTCTGCCAGCTTCACATGAAGGGGCCGTTTAATATGCAGCTGAGAAACAGCCCTACAAAGCCAAGCAGATAAGGTGGGAATGTTGAATATTCATTTTCTTGGTTAGAGGGTGTTTTTCCTGTGATTCTGTTATTCAAATTAGCTTGGATTGTAACTTCCATTTCAACAACAAATGCTTAAAGAAACACAACAGGATGATCCCCAGTTTGTCCTCTTGAGAGCTCCAGAACGACCTGCTCCCCAGAAAACCCCAGCTTGAAGTCAGGGACATCTCTTCTACCCCCACAGACCTAACACAGCAGACAGGAGGTGCTGTGTCAAGAGGAATGACAGCCAGCTGTTCTCTGGGCCTGGGGTCAGAGTCCCAACATCTGCCAGTTGATCTATAGCTTTTGACAGGACAGTGGGCCAGCCTGTCCCTCAAATTGGCTCAGGAAGCAACTGCACAGGGTGTCAGCTAAAGGTCTTTGGGGCCACTGTCCTGTGTTCCCAGTGTAATGGTGAAGTCCTTTCTCCTAGACCTGGAAACTGAGTCTGAGACAAGAGAGCACTGATCAGTAATGAAAAGGTGAGCAGCAGTTAGCATTTATACAGTAGACTCTCTGTTAATGGGAACTCAACCAACCAGTACTCTTTTTTTTTTTTTTAATATATATTTTTATTTATTTTTATTTTTGACAGACAGAGAGAGAGAGAGAGAGAGAGAGAGAGAGAGAGAGAGAATGAGATACAGAGACAGAGAGAGAACTGAACTGGGGGAGCTCCCAGCCCAGCACATGGTTCCGCACGGGCCGGGGCCGGGGCCGGGACCTGATCCCCGGTCCCCGGCGCTGTAAAGCGAGCACTCAACCCACTGAGCCATCCCGGCTTCCCCAACAACCAGTACTCTTAAGCAACCAGTAAAATTTCTAGTTGCTTGAATTTTGCTGGTTGCTTGAGAATGCCGGTTGCTTGAGTTCCGGTTAACAGAGAGTCTACTTACATTTATCCAGCATCTACCAACCCTCATGGGTGCCTGTTAACTGAGACGCTACTGTATTAAAATATTTTTGCATCCGCCCATGTCTTTCCATATTTGCTGACACCTCTTGGTTCAAGCCTGGATAGACACCTCCTAAAGCTTCCTGCTTTCACTCTCCCGTCTCCACCTGGCAGCCTGAGGGATTTCCGAGAGTGTAAATTGAATCACGTCACTCCCACCTGAAAACCTTCCAAGATTTTCCATTGAGCTAGGATAAAATCCACGGTACACAGAGCCCTGCAGGCCAGGCCCCTGTCTGCCTGCCTGCCTCTCTGAACCCCTCTTTTGCCACTGTCCTCCCCATTCACTGTGATTCTGCTATCAATTCCTAGATCATGACCAAGCTCTCTTCATTTTTATTTTAAGATTTATTTGTATTGTTTTTGACAGAGACAGAGAGAAAAAAGGAGGAGGGCCCAGAGCAGTCTCCATAGTTGTACATCATCAGTTTTTGACACGATTTAATTCCACACAGGTAGGGGAGGGGGGCACAAGGCAGGAACTGGGCTGGGGGCCTCCCAAATGGGAGGCACACCCCCTTGAGCCAGAGGCCAAACCAGGGAGCGAGAGCCAAACTGGGGGCCTCCCGCATGGGAAGCACGCCCCAGTTCAGCATGTGGGTCCGCACTAGCTGGGGCCGGGATTCGATCCTTGGTCCCTGGGCTGTAAAGAGAGCACTTAACCCACTGAGCCATCCCGGCTTCTCCCAAGCTCTTTTCTGCCTCAGTGCCTTTGCACTGGCTGCCCTATCTTGGGACACAATTCCCTGTTTCTCTCTTAGTTAGTTCCATATTATCTTTCACTTTCAGTATCACCTCCTCAGAGAGGCCTTCCCAGATCTCTCTGAGCTGGCTTCCCTCTATGAATCTCACAGCACTCTCTTCACTTTCTTCCTGGCCTTCCTAGTCACAAGCTCTAACAGCTGTTTCCTTGTTATCCGTCTGCCTATTAAAAGGCCAGTCCCTACCCCCCACCCCCACCCCCACCCCGGGACAGGGATCTTCTCTGTCATTGTCATCCCTGTGTCCTCAGGAGCCAGCACAGTGCTTAATAAATACCAAACAAATGAATTTATTGAGCGCCACCTGTGTGTCAGGTGCCTCATATGCTTTCCTTGTTTAATCTGTACAATAACCTTGTGGGGTTGGTAAGTGTTCCTTATCACAGAGAGCGAAACCAGCTCTCACAACATCACTCAGCGGTGGCGGAACAAGATGCTGAACCCAAGTCTACCTGCCCTGCATTCCCTGTACCCGGAAGCCCACATCCTGGTTTCACGACTTACTGACTAGGGGACATACAGCAGGACCCCAACCTTTTGAAACTCCTTTCTCTCATCTGCAAAAATGTGACAATAAAATGTGCCCCTATACAATAGCGGAACCTGGACTCTGAAGCCAAATTGTCAGGGTTCACTGGCTAGCTATTGTCTGTGTCCTTGGATGAGTGACTTAACCTCTCTGTGCCTCAGCGTTATAATCTGCAACATGGACATAGGTGGAGTTGTGGAGAGCATTACATGAGCAAATATATGTAATGTGCTTTTGGAACACTGCCAGGCATTTATATAGCTGGAAAGGGGTTAGCTATTATTATTATCGCCACTGTTATTATTTATGAACTTGATTCCAAACCCCTTCACATTTCAGCCTCACTCACACACCCTTTGAGATAAACAAGAAAGGCTTTATTTTCCTATTTTAGAGACTTGGCAACAGGCCCCGGGGGCCTTGCTCAAAGTCTCACACCCAGAAAGCCGAAGCCTCAGAACGCAAGCCCACCCCTCGGCTCAGCGTCTGTCCTGCTCTTGCCCTGACTCCCTCCCGGTGCTCCGCTCCGCTCCAGCCCCACCGACCTCGCTTCTGCTGATCTATCTGTCTTTCGCTCCATTAGGCAGGGCCGCGGCCCCTGGCCCTGGCAGGCGCCCTGCGCCCCTGGCGCTCCCGCTGCCCCGCCTGCCCCACCTCACCCGGGGAGGTGACGGCAAAGTGAATTAGCGGCAGCCCAGGGCCAGGGGCGGCGGAGGTGCCGGGCAGCTTTGTAGGCGCAGCACTTCCCGGCCTGATATTTGCACAAAGTGCTCTCAGGGCCTCTTTACATTTGCACTCGCCCGCGGAGTTCGCGTTGCCGCAGAGCGGGACTTCTCCAAAGGGCGCTTGCATCGTGAGTCTGAGAAACCCCGATGGATCCTTCCTCCCTCTCTCTCTCCCTCCCTCCCTCCCTCTCCCTCCCTCTCACTGGGTCTTCTCTGACTCCCTCCTTGGGCCCCTTCCGTCCTTGTCTCTCCTTCCTCCGCACCTTCAGCAGAAACAACAAGGATGCAGGCCTTAGCTCATGCCTCGCCTTTCCGCAGTTGGTGCCTCCATGATGGTTGGGAACTGGTCCTTGGCTCCAGTGTTCTTCCCAGTCCCTTTCAGAGGGTTCCCGGAGAGCTAGGAGCGCAAGGGAAGGGTTCTTGGATCCCACCAGGGCCAAGCCACGTGACTTCTGGGACAACCAGGGCAGGCTGGCAGGTCCAATGGCATTAGCTCTGGGCCCTGGCTCAGTTTGCCCTTTTGCGCCCCTCCATTCCCTTGGGCTTTCTTCTCCAGTACCAGCTGTCCAGTCCCACATCGGCTGCGGATTCCTTCTGGGAAATTCCTGACCTTCCAGCCTGTCTTACCAGATGGGACCTCTAAGCCTGAGTCACCCACCCACCCTCAGAGTAGCCTGTGGTTCTGGGGCAACTGGAACTCATGGGCCGGCTCTCTCTCTCCAGCAGGAAGTAGCCTAGGCTGGGGTCCTTGGAGGGACTTGAGGGGGGCACTCTGAGGTTCCTACAAGTTCCTGTAGGCTGAAACGGGCCGTACCCCCCACCAGGACCTCTACTCTATCAATTGATTTCGGAGTATACCATGGTCCGTGGTGAACCAGGGGCCCAGTGGAATGGCTAGAGTTGGTGTTCCAGGTAACCAAGGTGTCACCAGCCCAGGGTAGAGTCCCAGTGGCTGCGGTTGGGGAGCGGTGAAGCTCCAACGGCGACCCTGGACATGGGGTTTACATGTGTGTGGACATTCCTGTCCCTCCTTGCCCGCTTTGCCCTCCGAGGGGTATCCGGCTCAGTGCAGCCTGCTGGCTCTTCTGGCCCACACCTGGCCTACAGCTTCGAGCTGCTGGTTTAGAGCACTTGGTGTAAGAAAGTTCCGTTACCTCCTGGACCCATTTGCTTGAGCACAGGAAATCCCAACATTACTTTTGTCAATAAAGACCTATTTGAATCTGTATACATAATTGCAGTTGTTGTGGAGTATGCTTGTTTAAAACTGGTTTTAAATATTTTATCACTTGCCTGTGAGAACAAGCTATCTTGCTGATGGTACCTGTCAAGAATTTGAAAAGACCCTCATGGAAAGTGTCGATTATTTGTGTGGCGTCATTGGATCAATTGTGTGTCATCATTTCCAGGATAAAACCGCATGCTAAAAAAAAAAATGTTTCCAGATGCAAACTTAGGTGTCTCATTAAAACAGTTGAAAAGATTTAATTTGAAAGTTATATACAGACCCAATATTTAATATCTTCCCTCCCACTTTGAATTTTACTTTTCTTATTATAATTATATTTTATAAAGAAAAAGTCATTAATTTTTAGATGCTTCCCAATGGATCTACACGAGGTCTGTGGAGAAACAGGAGAACTGGCCTTTTGGTGAGATGGTGGCACCAAGTGGGACAATTCTGAGGATCTTGCCATGTCAAGGTTAGAGGGTTTTTTTCCCCCCAAGAACGTGAGGTCGTTCTTCGTCATGAGCAGCCCTGGCTTTTGGGGGCCGCCGAGGTGCATTTTCTTCCTGGTTCCACCCAAGCTACGGCCGCACACCACTGCCCGAGGCTGGATTCCCGCCCCTGCGTCTCAGGGCAGAAGCGCTCCTGCTTCCTCCAGGGCCGCCTGTCGCTCAGGCCACCGCGCCACCACCATGATTGACACAGGCGCGGCAGACCCGCTCCCTCACACAGGGTTTGATTCTGGGGGAACCTTCCTTGGAGCGGACCCCAGGCAGAAAATGCCTGTCCCCCAAAGCTGCTTGCTGGGGGAATGAGCCAAACCGAAGCCCAGGGAAACGTGGGGGCCTCATCCGCGAGCCAAGATGCTCTGACTGGGGAGGCCTAGGCTCCAGCAGAGGGCTTGCCCCTTTGCTAGCTGAGTGACCTTGACCTCCTCAGTTATTCTGTCTAGGCCCCAGTTGGCATTAGTTCTTGCCTTGCGGGACTGTAAGGGGAAAATGAGGAAGTGGATGTAAAAGTGTTTTCTAAACTGCAAAGAGTGGTGTGCTTGGAGAGTTGTGATCATTGCTGTCAGCAAAATCAGTATCGCTATGATGTCTACTGGACCACAGATGATCATTGCAGACTCTTGACTTTAGGAGCAATGCTATGTATGGTTAGAAGCCCCTCAGTGGGTCTGGTGTCAATGGCTGGGTGGGCAGGGGAACTCGGCTGGCGGAGGATGACTTCCACTCCGAGATCCAGCTCACATCCGGTAACACACGAGAGCCCCATTCTTTCATTCACTAAACAAACATTTTCTTATTCATTTTTAAAATAGCTTTTCTCCCTTCTCCCATTCTGAAAGTAATACACGTTCATTCCAGAACACTTAGATATACCGATATGCTGAATGAAGAAAATAAGAGTCACCCCAAATCTTGCCTCCATGAATCAATGTCTTAGGTACACACACAGCCCCCACACTCCTTCAAGTACATTTTAGAAAAATGTTATACACATAATACCTGCTGTTTTGTGTTCTGCTTTAAAAAGAAAAGTCTAACTATAATTTGTGAAGATTTACTTGGTCATAAACTAGCCTTGTACAGCATGATAAACATCACTGCCTGGCTGTCCACACCATTAAAAATCCAGTGGTGCCTACTGTGTGCAGAGCCCTGAGCAAGCCTCTTGTAGAGCTAGAGGGATGTGGAGAGCCACTCTTGTCTGCCCCCTGGGAACTCACCCTGCTGCCAAGGAAATCAGATCCCCCCAGGGTGGTGGGGCCGCTGACAGTAAGGCAGTTGTTGATGGTGCCAGAAGGGAGGAGACATTTCTAAGAGGGAGCTGGGAGCAAATCCTGTGCAGGGGTCTCCAAACTTTTCAGCCCGCGGGCCGCATTAACTATCAAACAGCAGTTTGGGGGCCGACTACACACTCGAGGTCCAAATAAAAAAGAATCAAAACATAGATGTTGTTTTTAATTATTTATTTAATATTATTTTATTCAGATAAAAAGGTCTCCACAGGCCAGATGAGATGCGGCCCGCTAGAAAGGCAGGCTGGGTTAAACGTGTGAAAACATGACGGCAGGAAGAATGTGTGAACCCACACAGCTTCAGAAGAATGACAAAGTCATGACATGTTCTCTGTGCTTTTGCGGAAATGAGTAAAGGAGGGAGGGTTCTGCATCCGTATGGGTGAGCTGAGACCCCTTATTCTACCCAAAGGATGGGGAACGCTTATAGCGGGGTTCTATTGGTGACCTTGAGCAAATCAGAGAATGCAAAATGTTAAAGCAGGAATGGCTCGATGACCTCCTTCCAGCAGTTCACTTTGTAGATGGGGCATTGAGGCCCAGAACAGGAGGTGACTTACTGGAGATGACACAGCAATTCGGAGGGGGTGATGCTAGGGAGCTGGTGGTCTGCATCAAGGGCAAGGACCAAGCTGTCTACCCAGCACTTGGCACAGACCAGCACAGGAGCCTCCAAGGGCAGGTTCATTACACTCAACTGAGCTACCACGGCTCTGACAACCAGCCACGCCTGCTAGTACAGTCCTGAGGAAGATGACAAGAGGAAACAAATATGCCATGCTTCCTAAGACCCACTTGTGGTACAATCAAGAACTATTGCTTCCTGCCCACCCCACCTCTCTTCCTCCTATGTGGAGGAGAGGTTCTATTGTCAGGCTGTTTTGGTTAGGAGAAACAGAGATCCACTTGAATTGCCTCAGATAGAAGGACATTTATTGTTAGGATACATAAGAGTCTCTTGGGAATCCAAGGAAGGGAACCCTATAGGGCAGTCAGGCCTCATGGGAATTAGTGCTGGGATCTGAAAAACTATTATACCATCATCCATCCATCCATCCATCTTTTCTTCCTTCCTCCAATCAAATGTTGCATGAGCTTCTGCTCCCCAGTGAGTCTGCTATGGCAGTCACATACGACGAAGGGGACAGAAATGAACACGCATAGTCCCTGCTCTCAAGGAGATGACAGTCGAACAGAAAATTGCTGTCATATTTACTCATCCCCTTACCCTTCAGGGAGCATGTCTGTGTGTCAGGTTGGGACTGGCACTGGGGACTCAGAGACGAATGAGATGCCCACCTCTCTCTTCAAGAATTCACAGTCCAAGGAGGGGGACCCATGGTTACAATCACAATATAATCTGATTGATGCTAAAGGAGAAATCGATAGGCTGATTAACTGCTATTCTGCCTTGTTCCATGGAAGATTTAAGATTTCAAGATATGTAGATTAAAACTCTGGGATGCGTATCCACATGGAATTATTTTTCGATTGTGTTGTTGGGGTCGTAGGGCCAGAGCATATACTTATGGATGGGAGTGGGGTTTTCACAAAAGGAAATGAAAATGTCCATTGTCAGTCTCCTAAGAAAGATGTCATTCGTGCAGCCGGAAATGAAGGCCTTGGCAAGCAGGCATTAGGCAGGAGTGAGGAAAAGACTTTCTGTGTGCAATGCAAGGGGATTCTGTGGTGTGGTGGTCTCCAGAACATTCCTAGAGGTGGCGGGGCAGGCGTGAGGGTGGAGGGTGGGCTTCCCTGGACCACGTGGGAACAGGCCAACAGAAAGGCCATGATCCTGTCCTGAAAGGCATTCTGGGGAACGCCTGGACTTCTGCCATCCTCTCTATGGTACTTTCTTCTCAGATTTGACAGTGACTGCACACTTGATAGTTCAAACTGACACACCCTAGAGAGTAAATGAGAGGGGCCCCTAATAATTATGCTTAGACTGCAAGAATAAAGGGGGGCACGTACCCACTTGTGGATCACTAACCCTTGAGTAGAGTGTCTTTCAAAGTTATACACCGGTCTCTGTCACCTGGGGAGAAATAGGGACGGGCCTGGGTTCAAGCTTAAGCCCGTGACAATATCTGAATTCGAAATTATTATCGAGTCCAATATGTGGAAAGTAAACTGCACGGTAACGAAGAATAGGTGTGCAATTAAATGTCTGTAAAACAGCAAGTCAACTTTAATTGCTAAATGCATAAAGGCAGCCTTTCATTGGAAACGACTTGCAGATTCAGATCTCTCTTTCCAAACAAATCCTCAGGAATAACCACATAGAAATTATAGCCAAACGTAAATCAGCTGCTCATAGCCAGATAATTGCAAAAGTCAAATTAAAAGAATCTTTTTCAAAATACGTTTACAGCAAGGAATGATGCTAACCTGAAGTAAACAAATGCGTTTTTGAGCTGGAGGCCTCAAAAGCCAGAGTATTCAGAACAGTGAAAAGTCTTTAAAAGGCCCCGAGTCCAGGCTCGGCCAGTGACACATGGGGAAGTCATTCACATCATGGTCTGTGTGCACGGTGCCCTGCAGTTGTGCAGTGCGCATCCTACATGGCTAAGGTGACCAGACGTCCCGCTTTTGGCGGGACAGTCCCAGTTTTTAACAATTTGTCCTGCGTCCTGCGGTGTTTTAAAAAAGTCCCGATTTTTGGAAAGAAGGCACGACAAGCTAGGGAACGGCGGGAGATAGACCAAATTTTTAATCAAGCACCCCCTCCCCCCCGGTCAATGGTGTCCCGCTTTACCAATGTTAAAATCTGGTCACCTTATACATGGCTGTACGGGGTGATCTTGGACATCAGGTTGGACAGGGTACTCTTCCAGAGGCCAAAGAGTTGTGTGTGTGTGTAAGGGGGAGGGGGGTGACAGTGGTAAGACAGTCTCCAGGGAGAACAGTTGTGCCCTGGAAGCAGTGTGGTGAGGACACAGAGCAGAAAACACTCAGCTCCTAAGTGCCAAGTCTTGGGTCTCTATTTGCTCCCAGTCCAGGGAGGGAGACAGCCCTGCACACAAAGAACTGGGGTCAGAGGTGGCGCCTTTGACAAGGGCTACAGCAACCGCCAGGAACAGTGTGGTGCGGGGACATGGAGGAGAAGGAAATCCCAAATGAAGGCTCCGTGGAGACGGCGTGAATACGGCTTGATTCGCACTGAGCCGGGGAACACAGCAAGGATTTGTTCAGGTGGAGAGGCGTTGGGGGGCAGACACAGGATACAGAGCTCGCTGGGGGTCCCCGCGGGGCTTCTACCAGCCTGCTCCTCTGGCCCTTTCTTGGCTGAAAGATGTCAGCCATCAGGTGCTGTTAAATTGCAGCTGGACAAAACGCATTGGACAGGAGAGTGGGGCGTAACTTGGCTGGAAGCAAAGGGGCTCAGATGCGTTCAACCTTCTTCTGACATCAGCTCCCATCGGGGCCGAGCTCGCGGCTACGCGGGCTTCTCCTGGAGCTGCCTCTACCCTCCGCTCTGTTCCGGGGCCTCCTGGCCAAAGATGATCTCTCTTTCTCTCTGCTCTTTTCCATAAAACAGCTTCCCATAAATCTGTGAAACTGCTCCTGGAAGAAGTGTGCAGGTGATCTTCAGAAGCTCTCCAAGGAGGACTGGTATTTGAGGGAGGCTCTGCTCACCCCGCTGCAGAACTGGAGGGGCCGGCCCCACATCCGAGGGGTGAGGAAACTCTTCATGTCTTTTTCTTCTGATGAGGAAATGAAGGCAAAGAGGTTAACTGCCTTGTCCATGGTCACCCAGCCTCCCAGCCTCCAGCTGTCAGGCATAGTCGTGCCTAGGGGTGACAGTCTAGCTGGATTTTAACCCCGCGAGGATTTGAACATGCAAGGGTGGAAAGGGAAAGATGGCAGACAGACGGGTCACTGCCACAGAGGTGGGTGGCTGACAGTGGTAGCCACCCTGCCTTAATGAGAGCTGCAGGTTTGGTTTTTAATCAGGATTTGTAAGTGCTTTACTTGTATTAATTAGCTTGTCTACTCCTCACCTCATTATCAAGTAGGTATGATTAAGTCCCATTTTATGGATGATAAAACCAAGGCACAGAGATGTTAAGTGACCTGTCGAAGGTCCCATACCTACGAAGTTTCAGAACAGGGCCTAGGCAGTGCTGTTCCAGGGCCCTACTGCTTAGCCACCAGACAATAGTGTCACTCAAATGTTGAACACAACTTCTGTGGTGTTGCCACATGGCTCGCTGAGTGCATTTTTTAAAAATTTATTTTTATTGTTTTGAGAGAAGGTGAGAAAGAGAGAGAGAGAGGAAGAGAGAGAGAGGGGGAGGGCCCAGAGTAGTGCCCATAGTTGCACATCATTAGTTGTGACATGGTTTCATTCCACATGGGTGGATGTGGGGTCGTATGGGGCAGGAACCAAACTGGGGGCCTCCCGCCTGGGAGGTGAGAACCTTCACCGCCATCCCAGTTGAGCTGCAGTTCAGCACATGGGGTTTGAAGAGGCTGGGGCTGGGCATCGAACCCCAGATCTCATGACTGCGAGGCAAGTGCTCAACTGCTGAGCTCTCCTGGCAGCCCTGAGTGCTTTTTAAGCATCATTGTATGTCATCCTCACCACCACACTAAACGTAGGAGCCATTTTTATTACCATTGTACAGATGCAGACACTGAGGTTGGGACAGGGTTTGTATCTTGTTCAAGGTCACTTCCATCCTGCGAGTTATTTCTGACGCGCTCCCTCTTCATTGAGAAAAGCCTCGCGCTCCACACAATTCCTCATTCCCAGATCAATCGCTCCCCAGCTTGCCACAGAGGCCCCTGTCGCCACTAGATCAGTTTTAAGGTTTTCAATAATTCTGTGAAGAGACAGAGCAGCATAAAGCAAAGCTAAAAATATCATTTTTCTGTAGCTGTCATAACAACATTTGGGCTAATTGATTCTCAATAGAATAATGACATCCAGTATGTAGTGAGAAATATTCATGAAGAGATCTGTGAAATCCTCGAGGTGCCGGGCTGCGCTCGCAGCCAGGACAACCCAGGAACGTGTCCTGTAGCCGGGCGAGCCAGGGACAGGCCTGCCCGCCAGCCAGGGCCACAGCCTCGGGCCTGCGCAGACATCAAAGCATTTCCACCGAGGACTGTGGCTCCCAACCCCCAGGCTGCTTTAATCAGAGAAAGGTGATGAAAAGATGATAGGCCATGATTTATGGAGAGAGATTAGCATCGGAGGAGTTGAGGGGGGAGAAAAGAGAACTCTCTTAAAGTAGTTGAGATAACAGAGGCTGTGGAGGCCTGTGGGGAAGGTGAGGAGGGAGCCGCCTGGCTGGAGTCTGGAATGAGCCCTGTTGGGATGGAAGCCCCTCGGGGTCTGAGGCCACCCAGCCCAGCCCTGTCTGCAGAGCAAGGCTGCCTCTGGGGGCTCAGGCATTTCTGGTGAAACCGCCCCTGGGGGCCTTTTCGTAGGGCCGCCTGGAGACGGGGAGCAAGCTCTGGGTCTTTTGGGGGTGTGTGAGCTGCATGCTCCTGGTCTGGCAGGAGGTCTTCCAGGCTGCAAGCTGTGATGCCCAAAGCTGTGTTTGCTCAGTGTGCTGTGGGACTGGGAGCAGGTGTGGGTTACCGACCACGCACTGTTTGTGGGGTGTAAGCAGGCCACTCCCAGTTATCACCCCCGATAGGTGCCAGGTACAGGTTTCCCCACTCTCCAAAAGCAGAGCCTTCCTATGAACACGTTTGGAAGCTGAAATGGCAGCACGGGAAGAAGCAATCACCGTAGGACACATCTTGGTAACAGATGCACAGAATCAATGGAGATAAAGCACAGATGCTTACAGACCCAACTCAGCTCTGGCGGGTTGATGCTGAGATACCGAGCGCAGCTCCCAGTGAAGGAGCTTGGCCAGGCTGTTCCCTGCTCCCGGTGCTCATTGCAAAACAACCGCTATTTTCCCTTTCCCTCTTTTTCTTTTCTTTTTTCTATTTTGTAGAAATGAAAATCCTTGGATTCCTTTTGGCTAATGAAAACAGGTACCAATGCAGGTGTTTCATAAAAACGAAGTGGCATAAAGTGAGCTTTCGAAAAGCAGGGGACGCTTGTACCTGTACAATGCTAAGGACTCCATGGGCTTGAGCTCACTTCGTCCTCACGGTGACCTTGTGAGGGAGGGACTTATACGATTCCTGTGTACAGAAAAGGGAAACTGAGGCTCAAAGACGTCAAGTAACTCTACCACACAGTCATCTAAGTGGCAGAACTGGGATTGTGGCCTGGGTTTGTCAGGCCCCAAAGCCTACAGGGTGCTGGAGAGAGGGAACAGGGAGCAGGGGTGGGATATGGGGGTAGGGTTGGGGGAGGAGATTCTCTGGCATGTATAGGGCTCGTGAGGGGCATGCCTGCTGTGACCCTCTGCGGGGAGCTCACTGTGTGCTGGCTGTGTGTTTTAAACACACGCACACGTGTGCAAAAGGAATGGTGTGTATGTATTGAGTGAGTCTGTACCCGTGTGTGTGTGAGGGGGGAGGGGGTCTGCCATGAGCATGAGCCATCCCTTATTGAGGATGTAGCTCCCCGGTGCACACCTGCATTTTCCCGTGTCACTGCTGTTGGGTGGTAATGTGCCCCCCCAACCATCATAACCCTAAAGTCCCTCTCTCAGCTCCCTGTTTGACTGCAGAACATCTGCAGAATGTCACAATCTCACCCTGTTATTTCTGGAAGCCCCTTGCGGTGACTTGTGTGAGCTCAATGACTGTCCCCTGATATTCTGCTTCTTCAAACTCCTCCATGAATGTCTGCGATTGGGACTGGTTGAGGTGGGAAAGCCACCTTGCTGATGCTTCTGGGCCACCCCAAGGCCTCTAGGATTTGCCCCCCCAGAGAGGTGCATCTGGATGGGTGTGCAGGCCCGGAAGCAGCACTAAACTGTGTACTTCATGAGGGTAAGGCTGCATCTTCTGTTCATGCCTCAGTCCTCAGCACCAGCCTGGGAACACAGTACTTGCTCAATAAACAGACATCTTCGGCTCCCTGGAGATCCACCACACTAAACCATCCTGGGTCGTACTTTGTAACCTGAGTACTTGAAAGTGGCTCTTTCACCTTCATGCTGCCTGCTGCCCACTCCCCTCTCCCCGCCAGGGTTCAGACACCAGGCAGCCCGAGGACCAACAGCCCAGACAACATCTCGTTTCCCTCCCCATTCCTGTCGTCAAAAACCTCATGCAAATCAGCTCCTTCCACACTTGCCCACCAGTCCACTGGCATAATTAGTAATGGATAGTAATTAGTGGGTAACATTTATGGAGAACTGTTTAAGTGCCAGACACTGTGCTAAGCTGTTAGTGTGAATTAGCTAATTTCATCACAAAGCAGCCCCATGTGTTAGGCACTATTTTTTATCCTTGTTTTACTGGTGAGGAATCTGAAGCTCAGAGACAGTAAGTAACTTTCCCAAAGTCACACAGTTGGTGAGAAAGTTCAGGAGCTGAGAGTGGAATCCAGGAGGCCTGACTTCAAATCTTGCGGTGCGGCACGTCCCCCAGACTGGTCTGAAGTCCAACTTGATGAAGTGTGAGCCAAGAGCCCTGCTGCACATACGTCACTAACTCCATGCCAGCAAACCTTTGAAACCATCAATCCTGACTTTACACATAAAGCAATTAAGCTCAGAGCAGTTAAGTGACTCGTCAGCAGTCAGCCAGGTATTAAAGAGGCTGAGCTAGGATTTCAGTCCAGGTCCACTAGCTCCAAAGCCTTATTTCTTGTTCTGTGCCATCCCTCTGGGCAACTGCAGACAGGCCTTGGTCACAGGGAGATGGGTGGGAAGAGGGAATAAGGAAGGGGGTCTCAGCCAATGGTGTACAGTCCACAGCTGGGCGCCAGGGTCCTGGAAGAAAATACTGAAGTCGTGGCCTGGCATCTGCCAGGGGTGTGTTCAGAGTTGCTGCCGCCTTCATCACAGGTGTGTTTTGGGTTTTGGCCCTTCAGCAGGAGCCTCTAAAATTATTTCTCAACAGTGTACTCCATCCAGTGGGACAAGGCATACCAGGACACTCATACCACTGGCCTCTCATTGGTCAGGGAGGGGCGAGACCCCTCAGTAACTGGGTGCTCATTATGAACAGAATGGCATCTCTATCCAGAGGCAGCGTGTGACTAAATAGCAAATGAAGAGAAAAACAGGTTTTGGTTTGCACAAATCCAGGCCCTGCTATTCATTCCCCATGTGACTGTGGGTCCGACACATGTCTCTGAGCCTCAGTTTCTTTATGCATAAAATGGGGATATTAATGTTGGCCCTTCCTACCTAGCAGGGCTCTGGGATGGGCTTCTGCTTTTGTTGTCAGGGCACGGTCCCCAAGAACAGGAGAAGTCTAGTAGAAAAGGCAGCTTGGGAGAGCAAGGGAGAGAGGGGGGTGGAGGCATGTCATCTATGGGGTCAGGTCAAAATGGAAGCTCCCACCCCAGCCTGTCTTGAGTCCAGGCGTATAGCACTTCTGTATAAGCCACGTAGAAATGTTTTCATTTCTCAAGAGGAGCCAGTTTTGGAGTTCATTCATTCATATATCTATAGTTTCAATAAATGTTCATTGAGAAGGGGTATATGAAAGACACTGGGCCAAGTACTGCGGGGACCCCAGAGGTGAAACAGGCAAGAACTCTGCCCCTAAGAACTTCATGGCATATTTGGGGAGACAAGCCATACCCATAGTTACTATGATATGGGACATAGGGTGGCATTGGCCATCAGATGGGTAGAGATGAAGTACCATGGGAATTTATCATTGGGGACACCAGTTCCAGCTGAGGCAATCAGGGAACCCCTCCTGGAAGAGGTGGCATTTAGAATATGAAAGTAGCCTTGAAGGATGGGAACACATTATAAACGCAGGGAATGACTCATCCAGGGAGATCGCACCTCATGTCTTTGAATGCCACCGTATACATGCATACAGTGTAATAATAACAATGGCAACCAAGAGTGTGTGTGGAAAATAAAGTGGGGCTTCCGGGCCCCAGTTCACTTGAGGAGCTATGCCCTAGAGCAAGCACGAGATGGGAGATGGAGCCTGCTATTTCCCCAAAGGCTTTCAGGGTCTTTTTTCCTGTGAGTATCACCCTGAGGGTGATTCTAGTGTGTAAAGACACGCATCTCTCATGTAACCATGGTCTCTCAAACCAAGCCAATAACCTCTGCTGCTGCTTAACCCAAAGAAAAGTGATTTGTTCCAACGCTGTTCCAAAAGTGATTGTCTCCAATGCTGAAGGAAAGCCCATCTGTGCTGGACTTACTGAGAGATGGCACATCAGTCTCCTTCCTAAGGGATTTGTAAGGGTAATTTTGACCATGCCTGGTTTTTCCTTTCTACGCTGACTTTAAACACCGTCTCTCCATTACATAGATTCATGTTTTGGGAGCCTGTGGCAAAGGCACGGCGGTGGGTACTTGAGATATGCAGGGAGCATCATTAGGGGCCTCATGACTGTTAAGGGCCCATCAGATTCCAAGCCTCTTGAGCAGGCTATGATCTCTGGAATCCTCATGAGAAATTTCCCCCAGAGCCCAGGGCATATGCCCTTGCTCATCTTTAATAATGGCAAATCTTCATGCTTGAGGTTGGATTGGATTTCCGGAAACAACCACAAGATGCATTTGGAGCCCAGCCTGGTGGACGAACAAGCTGGAAATGTGCTTCTGGTTACAGGAGAGGTGTGATGCTAACTGGCACACGGGGTGCCAAGTTCAGGTAGATGCCAGAGCAGGAAGCTGCGGGGAAAGCTGCGGGTTGCTGTTGGGAATGCCTGTCTGGGGGCAGCAGAAAGGGGAGTGTGGCTGTGGCCTGGGCTGGGCCTCGGTGGGCCCCCTACCCACCCAGTGATGCTGTCCGCGTCCCACAGCTCAGCTACAGACACAATGCTATGAAGGGTTTAGGGCTGTTCTCAGGGTGTCTGGGCCCAGCAGGAGCCAGCATTTGTCTTGTGAAGGCTACGTCTGCTCTGTGTCTCAGAGGCCACGATCAAGGTCCAGAGGGACCCACAGAGTTCTCTGTGAGCTAACACTTGGACACTATAGACCTCAGGGGCCACCCAGTGAGGCAACCCATCTGGACCTCATCACCCCATGAGCTGGAGGCTGGCTAGAGGAAAACTTGGACGACCAGCCACATGTTCAGACAGTCAGCCAACCGACAGACCCCACTGGGGGGCGTGGTTTGCCCAGGACAAAGGAGCCTCAGCAGCATGCTGAGCTGCCTCAGTGACCCTGCAGATGCGGGGTCCCCCAGGGATTCAGCAAGCCTGCTCCTCCCTCCCCTCCACCTCTGCCATCAGGGGCCACTGTAACTCCACAGTAACCTTTCTGTGCCCACACCTGCAGATGATGGGACTCCTTTCTGGGGTGAATTGGCCACTGATCCCAAAGGCTGCTCAGAGGCCGACTCCAAAAACCTGGGGCAGAGGGAGCCATTTTTGAGGAGACTGGGTATGTTTGTTAAAAGGGTTTGTTTTGCAATCATCCCCAAATCAGCTGCAAATGGTGATCCATCTAGTCTTCTTGTCCTAAGAGGCTGAACGCATGGGTTCTGGGCTCTGAGGACAAACTCCAGAGTGACCCTCCGGAGGAGGGAGCTGACCAGAGACTCACAGCAGATGTGCACACACTCACACACTCTGCTCACCCCCCTGACTCTGCATGCTCACACTCACCCAGCCCACTTCCTCCCATACCTGCACACTCAGCCACTCCCAAACACGCCACACATAGCTATTCACACCTCTCCCCTGCACAAACGCCTGCACATGCCATTCCCTGCACACTCCTGAAGGATACAGGGACAAGGGGGAACGTTGAGACCATTTGTGAATGCCCTCTCCCCACATGTGCTTTCAAGCAAAATGATGCAAGAGAAAAAGTATCATCTCACGGTCTGATGAGTTGGGCTCAAGGGCTGGCACTGCCACAGGTAAACTGTGCAGTCTTGGGCAAGTCACTTCTCAGTGCCTTACTTTCCATATCCCACAAGGTCATTGCAAGGATAGCGTGAGTGGATGGAGGAGTGTTCTTCGCATTGTAAACTGCAGAGTACAAAGAGTGTTCATCATCAGAATCATATCATTTCCAACTGAGGAACAGGCCATACTGAGATTAAGTGGACCTTCCCCAGCCGGCCTGTTCAAAGTCAAGTGGGCCGTGCAAGTCCATCCCAGGTGGGTAGAGCCACTTGCCCCTGCCACGGGGGAGGGGGGGGCTGTGCCCCCGTCCCCAGCCTCGGGCTCAGGTGGCTTAGCGTACTGACCCAAGAGATCCGAGATGTGTGTTGGAGGTGGAACTGGTCAGTGAGGACCCAGAAATGGCCAGGCGATTCCCAAAAGAACTTTACATAATCAATGCAGCATCTATTAGAAAACATCTATATGCAAAGATGACTCTTGCCCCAGCAGATGAAAAAGTGATTATTGGCAAATCCCTGACAAATGTTTCTGGGATGTGAAGGCTTTGGGGAAGGTAAAGAGGGGAACAGAAGGGGGGGACCCACAGCCCTTTCAGCTTGTAAGGAAAGAGTGGGGATCAAGGCCTGGTGGTCCAGGGAGTTGTGGGGGACCCGAGGAGCTGCTGAACAGATACTCACTTCTGAAAGGCTCCCGGGGAAGGTGACATGGGGTTGCAGGCAGCTGGAGGGACATGCACTTGAACGATGTGTAGATTATGCTACAAAGGAGTGGATGGACTCCGATGTGCCTTGGGCTTCCTGTAACTGCTTGAGAAGCAAACAGTTTCAGTAAAACAGTCGGGATAAGGAGAAAGGGTGGAGTGGGGTGATGCAACATTTAGTGGTTGGAAACTCAAAAAGAGATACAGTTCTGCCTTCCCATGACAAGCACTTTCCAAGTGGGAGTGAGTCGATGATCGGGAAGCAGGGCTTGGGTGTCTGCACTTGACACAGCGGGTAGAACAGCGACGGACCCTTGGAGGTGGGACCCCCAGTCTTCTGTCCTTACAGAAGAGATTGAGGCCCAGAAGGGGAAGGACCATTCCTAAATTTCAGTCATGGGGGGGGCGGGGGCGTCTCAGGATAGACGGGGTTGAAGGTGGATGAGTCCATGCATGGTAAAATGGAGTGGCTATGAAAAAAAAAGAGAGAAATTGTGTGGCTATGTGTGTATAGAGATGTACATTTTTCCAAGAAGGACCATTGCTCTCATCGTATTTCCAAAGGGTGTGAAGCCTTGAAACACATGAGGAAATATAATTAAAGACCAGCCTCTGAGGTTCAAATCCCAGCTCTGCCCCTTTCTAACCTGTGTGACTTTGGGCAAGTTACCAGCCCACTTGCACCTCATTGTCTTCATCTGTGCAACGGGGATCATAAAACACCCACTCCGTGGGGCTGTTGAGAGAATTCATTAAGTAAAATTACATCGAGTGTTTAGCAAAGTGCCTTGCATACAGCAAGCCAGAAATAGTGGCTATTTAGATTTAGACTCCTGTAATAATTAGATTATTATCTTGGAGAGAAGGGGAAAAGCAGGCCCCTCTTGCTTGCACTTGGACCCAGCGTGTACTGGTGGGTGCGGGTGAGTCCAGCCCTCAGGGAACTGGGGTGCAGAGCGCGGGGCAGCTAACGGGAGGACTGGAGGCAGCCCCACACCCTCCGGGCAGTTTGTATGCAGCGGCTGTGGTGAGAGTATCCCAGAGAGGGGAGGGCCGCTCCATAAGACTGATTTGTTGCCACTGAACCTCATTAATCAAATCTTACCGGAGAGAGCCTCCTGCAGCTGCTGGCAGGTCAGCGTCGGGGAGATAAGTGATGTAGCCAGACCCAGCAAGGGGGAGCGACGAAGCAGCCATAAGTCTTGACAGTGGCAGGCTCTGAAGCAGCAGCTCCTCGCAGGCGTGTCCCCCCAGTCAGGACAGAGTTCTTCCTCCCGGGGCATGGCCTGGAGAAACGGGAGCTGGGATGAGTTGCATCTGGGCACAGTCCCCACGAAGTAGGGGAGCTCAGTGTGTTTGGGGACAATCGAGTCAGGCATGACCCATGCCATCAGTGGGGTCATAGTTCCTCAGACCCCTGGGTTCCCCACACAGACACCCCAGTGCACCCCGGTCCCATCCATAGCCCTGCTGACCAAGCAGTATTCAAATTTGTTTTTCGGGGTTTGGGTCTCATTTGGGGCTGCTCCGTTAGAAACCCAGTTTCCTCACTGATAACAACAACAGGACAGAGAACGCTGTGCCAGGTACAGCTGCTTTACTCAGTCTTCACTGACGTTCATGTGGTGGAGGTGCCAGGATCTTCCCATTTTACAGAGCAGGAAGCTGAGGCCACACAGAGCGGCTGAGAACGATGTCACCGCTCAGATCAGCCGCACACCTGAGGAATGGCGGTCTGCTGGGGGGCGGGGTGCAGTGGCTGATCAGGACAGGGCTGTCACTGGCGGTTCAGGGAGCCTGCTCTGATTATCAGGGGGCCATGCAACGAGTCTCAAACTGGTCAGAGGGGCCTCTGCCCTAGTGAGCTGGTGGGAGGCTCACAGCTGACTTGATTGTCCCCAAGGGGCTGTTTGTGATCCCTCTCTGGGTTCCGCTTTCTTTTCTGCTACAGGATGCCCCCTGGTGCCAAGACCTGTGCAGTGAATCGACCAGGGCTCTGGCGCCTGCCGGCCTGGCTTGGTGACTTAGCCCCATCACTCACTGTCTAGCTGTGTGACCTTGTGCCTGAGTTTCTTTGAGCCTCCTCTTCCTGTTCAAAATAATAACACCACTTCCATGAGCTGTTTTGAGGCTTCTGTGGGGAAAAAACAAATCCCCAAACTCAGAAAGCATTTAAAACCATGCTGGATGTAGATAGCAAGCACTTAACAGTTGCTGTTGTTGTTGGGGACACAGAGAGGAATCAACCTGGTGGCCCCCTTAGGAGCCTTGTTAGCTCACTCCTGCCGGTGGTGACCTAAGTCCTGTGCCTCCTGAAGTCCTCCTTCCTTCTCTGTAGGCTCTATCCTCTCCGCCTGACACCCCGGGCCTCCCTTCCTACTATGCGCACCACATTCCTGGGCCCCCAGGTTATCTTCACCCCCTTGAAAGAGATGAGTTGGACACTTCCGTCCACGGACAGTAGCGTCTGCAATCTCAGGAGCTGAAAAGTGAGGAAAATAAGCACCCCTGCCCCGTAGAGGTGCAGACCGTAACTACGACGTTTCGCACACAGTTAGTGCCAGGCATCATGCTACACGCTTAACGAGCGTTCGCTCATGCACCCTTCTGACACCCTGCGCGTAAGTCCTGCGTTCGCACCGTCTTACAGCTGAGGATACGGGAGTCACCCGGTTAGTGAGCGGCAGAGCTGGGCTTCAGTGCCTGGCTGGCTGACGGCAAAGACCCTACCCTCAGGCCAAGCCCCCAGCTCAGACAGCCAGGCCTCCATGGTCCTCAGCAGTGCTGGGCCCCTCCCGCTCCACCTTGCACCAGAGAGAACTCCACCTTCAGGAGAGGAGGGTCTGGGCCCAAGTTCAAGAGTGGCTAACTTCTCCGTAGTTCTCTCTTTGCCTCATTATGGGGGTAAAACTGCATTTGGTTTTTAAAATTCCCTTTTTATTTAGTCGCTGTGAATGTTAAGAACTGCCAGTACTGGAAGCTGAGAGCCCATCCATATGCCAGGTTTTAAATAGCAGACCAGAAACAAGTTTACACAGGAAGAGCAAACTCATCCCAAACACGCAGCTACCGCACTGTTCAGACAAGAAGCCCGGGCCCCCCGCCCGCGCGCCTGTCTTTCCACTTCAAACAGTGTCACAGGGTCATCTTTCCTGTTTTAGAAAACATTTCTGAATCCTGTCTGCGACTCCTCGTGCATGAAGGAGCAAGTGGGGCTGAGTCACAGCAAGGTGTGCGTGTGGTTTGGGGTTTTCTCCACACAGGGGTGGGGGCTTGGGTGATTTATCTGTGTTCACCCACGGAAAGCAGCTTTCACCTGTGTAGACTCCGAGGCGCTCCATCCCTGCCCTGGGCAGGGGATGAGCCAGCGTGAGCAGGAAGCACACTCGACTTGATATTCTCGCTCAGCTGAAATGGGGCGTGACCTTGGCAAGGACTTCGCCTCTCTGGTCTCAGTTTCCTCCTCTACAACACGGACAGAGCATGAGGGTTAAGCGCCTGGACTCTGGCACCACACCGCCAGTGTTCACAATCTTCAGCCCTGACTAACCTTGAGCAAGTCCTCTCTAAACCTCAGTTTCCTCCCCTCTCCATCGGAGGTCGTAGTCATGCCTGCCTCCAAGGGAACTTTGTGAGGGTTAAGAGCCACGATGCTACAAGGTCCTGAACTCAAGGCCTGGCACTCCCTGAGTGGCAAATGCCAGTTATGGTCACCAGAGCCCTGGGCCACCTTCCTCCCGCCGGCCCCTCCAGGTCTTTGTGGGGTGGTGGAGGTTCTGTGTGCGATCAGGTGAAATTCTCATCTGAAGTGGATCTTCACTTCTGGGTGGGTCTCAGGTGCAGTGGGGGCTCAACAGAAGATGTGGTCCTCATCCACCTATTTTTTTACCGGCCTGAACTCCCTGGGGCCCGTCGGGGCTACAGGGAGGGGGCAGGGTTGATCTATGGGCTTGGTAACCTGCCTGGGGGACAGGCGGGGGCCTCTGACCTGAGGGGTAAGTCATGGACTTCCCCGAGGGCCCGGCAGTTCCCCAGGAAAGAAGCCCTGGGCATTTGTTATCTCAATGTTTCCCCTGAGGGGCTGACCACATGATTCATTTCACTCACACTAATTGGATGTAAATTAGATGAGAAATCAGTAATTTGTCCAAAGATTTGTCATTCCGGTGGCTTTCCAGGCAGAGCGAAGCTTTGGTCCGGTGAAAACGCTCCCAGCTGTAACAGAGGCACCAGCCTGCCTTCGGGTTCAGCAGGGAGGGAGCCGTTCCTTGTGCTTCCAGGTTTGCAGTTTTTTAAGAATGGTGATAGCAGGGGGTTGATGAGAAAGAAAGAGATGGAGAGAGATGAAAAGAGCGAGAGAGATGGATGGGGGGATTGGAGAGAGAGCAAGAGCTCAAGCAGGTCAGCAGAGAGGGAGGGAAAGGAAGAGGGAGAGAAGAGGAATGCGAAGGAGAGGAGGAGAATAGAGGGGGGAAGGGGAAGAGAAAGGAGGTGGAGGGGAGCTGGGGATGGAGAGAACAGGAGCGGAGAGGAGGAGAGCAGGGTACAGAATATGAGAAAAGGGGAAAGAACTGGGACGGAGGGGCGGGATAACCGGAGTTCAGTTCGGGAAGGAGACAGAGGAGTGGTTCTCATTTCCATGGCTGCTTTTGGCCGGCTGGCTGGGCCGGGCAGGGGAGCCTTCAGGTTGTGTTATTTTGTGTCAATAGGAAAAAGGATGACTCCAGACTTCCTTCTTTACAACACTATGCTAATCAACCCCTTGGGCCTGCTCTGGTCTGGGAAGCCAGGCAGCTAATGTCTCTAGGAGCCTGCTGGCTGCGGTTTAATGAGGGAGGAGGCACAAAAATCCGGAGAGGGGGGGCCAGGGCATCATGGAAGGTGTGGGTCTGACAGGGGAGTCTGCAGGAGAGGAGGGGGCTCACTCAGACCCCCCAGTGCCGCTCCAGGGTTGGCACCAGTAGCAGCTCATGTTCTATTTATTAGAGCAGGCTGAGTCCCCTGAAAAAGGGCAGAAATGTAAATGTTTTTCCAAGGGAATCTGAGGCCTGAGTCAAGGGTATAAAGAAATGGAGGGAAAGTGCTGAGCGTGGCAGATGGAAAAAGGAAATGGGGTCACTGGCCCGAAGACCCCTCTGGGGTAGTTGGATCTTAATTGTAATACACACAAGACCCCAGCTTGGGGCTGGGGAATGCCAGGTGAGACCCCTGTTCCCCCTTCCAGCAGAGAGGCCTTGAGGACCAGCCCTGAGGAAGGAGGCAGCTGCTCTGGATTCCAGAAAGGCTACAGTGCAGAAAGAGCCAGAGGGCAGGCCTGGGGCTGGGTGTCTTACAAGGTCAAGGGCCTTACATTACAATGAGGCTGGTTCAGGGGGTCTGAGGTGTTGAGACCTTGTGTTTGAAAAGACTCATTGTTTTGTGCTCACTCCTTCAACATTCGACATACTTATGAAGTTATCCTATAAGCCAGGCATGGTGCTGAGTGCAGGGTGAGCCCACAAGCTCAGTTCCCCAGGCTCTGAAGCTGCAGATGAAGCCGACACTAATCAAACAACCGCGCACATCCACATGGGGTGATGAGCTCTGCCAAGGGCCATGCAGAAAAGGGCAGGGGCTTTGACAACACAGAGCAGAGGGACTGGACATACCTAGTCTTGGGGGTGGGGAAGCTTGGGGGAAAAGAATGCTGAGATAATCAATTCAACGTGATAAAAGGTTAACTGCTGCTGATTCCCACAAGGAGAAGCATTGACCTTGGCCACTCAGACCTCGGGTATGCAACATGAATGTGCAGCAGGGTGAGCAAGTGAGCATTTAAAGATGCCTTGTGAGCGTGCACACCCGTGCGTCTGTGTGGGTCTCAGATGCAGTGCGGGGTGCATTCTTCCATAGGACGTGTACTGATAGTTTTGGGGTGTATTTCAAAACAACCTAAGTGGCAGCAACAGGAACCTGGTCTTAGCCTAAAGAGGATCTGGTCTCCTCTGCCTCTTCACTTTGTGTCTCCAAATTTGAGAAAGAAGAAGAGAAAGCAGTCCCCTTAGTTTCCACAACAAGCGATTCTGTGATTCCGTGTATATTTCATGCGGTTGTGGTGTTGAAAATGCCCGGCTCGTTCTGAAGGGGATTCCATTAGGGCTTCCTCTCCCTAACCTCCCACAACCTTCATTCCTTTCTTTCTTCTTTTCTCTCTCTCTCTCTTTGCTTAACACCTGATGTTTTATTATGTGCTTATTAAACATCCAGCAATGTGTTGAGCCCTTTAATTACGTTATTGCCTTTAGTCTTAATAAAAACAAGACAGCAGACCCAAAATGGAGTCACTTGTGCTAAGCCCCACACCACCAAATGGTGACTTAATTACAGGGTTAGCGCTCAGAAATGGAATCTTAAACCAGTCAATTAGGAATCTGCTGATCAGCGTTCATTAGGAAATCTGCCTGATAGATCATTGCCATTTCCCAGTGAAAAGCAACCTTGCAACAACCAATCCGCTTTTTGGCTGCATATAGCGTCCTTGTTCCTGCTCCCTTCTGCCAATGAGTCTTTCATTTATGCATCTTCTTGTGGACACTTTCTATATTCTTGATTGGATGCTGCTCGATTTGTGGATCATTAAATAAAGGCAATAAAATCTTTGAAATTTACTCAGTTAAATTTTGTTTCATTTAACAGTTCTTTTTTTTTTAAGATTTATTTTATTGTTTTTTACAGAGACAGAGACAGAGAGAGACAGAGAGAAGGGAGAGGGCTCAGAGCAGTCTCCATAGTTGCACGTCATCAGTTTTCAACATAGTTTCATTCCACACAGGTGGGCAGGGGCTGTGCAGGGCGGGAACCAGGCCGGGGGCCTCCCACATGGGAAGCACACCCCAGTTCAGCATGTGGGTCCACACGGACCGGGACTTGGACTTGATCCCTGGTCCCCAGGGCTGCAAGGCAAGCATTTAACTCGCTGAGCCATCCCTGCTTCCCCTTATTTAACAGTTCTTAGATTAACCCTCCGAGTTAGATATTTTTATCCTCATTTTACAGATGAGAAAATTGAGGCCAAGAGAAGTCAAGTGACTTGCCCAAGGTCACGATGCCAATGAGTGGAAGAGCAGAGACTCCAAAATGCTTGCTTTTTAACTGCTGCTGACCCCCCTTCTCTCTTCCTCCCCTCCTTCTTCCTTCCTTCCTGACTTCTATAAAACATCCACAAGTCAGCCAGGAACGGGAGGCTGGTTAGTCAGATTCCACCCTCACCCCCTCTTTACAGCTGTGTGGTTTCATAACCAGGATCTGATTCATGCACAACTTCGGAGGACACCTATATCCGAAAACCCTGCCAAGTTCCTCGGCAAATGTGAAGGTGTTGAGGGAGAATCAGCGACATTTCAGAGTTGGAAGTGCGCCCTTCTCTTTCCACATGGGTGAAATGCGGCCCTGAGAGGAAAGACTTGTGAAGGGTGATGGGGGCCTCCCGGCAGCAGTAGAGCAGAGATGGGACTTCAGAGAGACCCCTTCTCACCCCTACTGTGTTGCAGCCAGCACACCCCGGCTCCACTCTGAGAAACCAGGGCATTTCTTAAAGGGCCATGGCCCTCGTGCATACAATCGAAGGGACCTCAAGTGGACTGAGAACCTGGACCGTGGGGTGCGGCAAAGGCATCACCGACCATTCTAAATAGTTCTGACAGACAAGCCCCAGGCCCTAGGTTGCCAAGGGAAGCTTTCTCTCTTCAGGTGACTAAGCTGCTATCCCACTGCTTCAGAGGAAGACATCTACACTTTAAGGGGCCATATTTCTTCTGCCCTGTTGACTAGAGGACAGCACAGGGAACGGGCAGCCGAGAGAGGTAAAGATGGGTGAGTGTACTTTTTCCTCTTTCCTGTCCCCCAGGGTCCATGCTGGCGGCGGCTGTGGCTATAAGAGTATTGGCTGTGATTTCTGCTGACACCCTTTAGGGACACCTGCTGAGAGGAGATTCTGAGGCTCCGGAGTCTGGCAGATATGGATTCTAGCCCAAGTCCTCAGACACTCAAGAGCCTCAGTTTTCCCATCTACAAAATGGGAATCATTGTCCTACCTTATGTGTCTTAGAGCTGTTGGGAGAATCAACCAGAGTTGTCATAACCACAGAGCAACGCTACCCCACCTGGCAAAAGGCGAGGACAGAGTGAAGTAAGCTGCTCCTGGCACCGTGGAGGGGTTAACAGTTGTAAGTTCCTCCTTCCTCTCCCTTCCCAGGGCTGGCCCTAGACCTGGGTGGTTAGAAAAAGAACATGAAACTCACGTCCCACCTCCACTTTTGTGGGCAGCTCAGGATTTTTTGTAAAGAGCTAAAATCATTTTTCTAAAACAAATAAATACAACTCAAAAATACCCAGAGTAGGCAATGGCTTCTTTAAAAACTGCGGTGAAATTCATATAACACAAAAGTAACCATTTTAAAGTGTACAACTAAGTGGCATTCAGTGTATTCACATTGTGCAACCACCGCCGTCAAATCCTGAGACATTTTCATTACCCCCAAAGAAACCCTGTTCTCATGAGCAGTCAATCCTTATTCCTCCCCTCCACCTAGACCCTTACAACCACCCATCTGCTTTTTGTCTCTGTGGATTTAATTATTCTGGATATTTCCAGTAAAAGAAATCAGACACTATGTGACTTTGTATCTGGCTTCTTCCACTTAGCCCAGTGTTTTCAAGGTGCATCCACCTCGTAGCATGTATCAGTACTTCATTCCCTTTTCATGACTGAATAATAGTCCATTGTATGTGTCACCTTTTGTTTGTCCACTTATTCGAGCTGTTTTTGTCTCTTGCTTTTGGAAATAGGGCTGCTACAAATATTCATGTACATGTATTTGAATGCCTATTTTTGATTCTTTTGGATATATACCCAGGGCTCGAATTATTGGGCTTTGTAGCATGTTTCTCAGGGTTGTTGGGAGAACATATCAGAGTTGGGCTCCACGCCTAACAACTAGGAGATGCTAAAAAATAAAATGGGTATTCTCTTCCCTCCTTTCTTTTCTCTCATCCAAACCGCTCTTTTCCTCCACAAAGCTCATATGGAATCATGGAGGCCAGTGGGGAGGCAGCCACCTTACGTTGTAGCAGACTCAGATTTCCGTCTAGAAACTGGAAGGATGGGTACCCAGAATTTAACTCTCAGCGTGGGGACTGGGATGTCCTGAAACGGAGACTACAAGAAGCAGGAAGTTTTCCAGGCCTTTCTGCTGGTCCAGGTACCAGCCATGGGCTCCCCAAAGGGGAGGAAGCTGAAGGCACCCTAACTATTGTTCAGATTGCTGACTCTAAATTGATCATTCTCCCAGAATACAACCCAAAACCCACGCACAGGGGTTCTAGACCAATGATCAGATTACAATGACCATCAGGTCGAATATTTGTCGGTCCAGGGTGGGTCTTAGACTCTTGCAAGAAAACCGAATTATAGGCTTACAGATTTTGTGCCAAAGTTACTTTTCTTTTCCATCTTTGGGTCTTTATCTTTGATTCTGTGCCTCAAACTCAAGTTGACCATGATCATATATAAGGCCTGGCAAAAATAATGTAGCTTTTTTTACGAGCTGGTAAACATTAAAAAGGGCATTACTTCTGCCAGAAAAAAAAAAAGATAGATATATATATATATATATATATATATTCTAGTTCTTACAACAACTCTATTGTACGAACTAAATTGTGTCCCTCCAAAATTCATAAATTGAGGCTCCCAACCTCTCATGTGACTATATTGGAGATAGGGGTTTTAAGAAAGTGATTAAGGTTAAATAAGATCATGAGAGTATAGCTTGGATCCTGTGAAAACAATGTCCTTATGGTAAGAAAAGCCACCTCAGCTCTCTCTCCAACATGTGAGGACATAGAAAGAAGGCAGCTATGTATAAACCAGGAAGAGACTTCTTCCCCAAACTCAGCCTTGCTGGCACCCTGATCTTGGACTTCTAGCATCCAGAACTGAGGAAATGAATTTCGGTCATGCTATTTTGCTATGTTGCTCAAGCTGACTAGTGCACCTATGTCGTAGGTATGTTTACTATCCCCACTTTACATCTTTGACGGGGAAGTTAAGTCACTTAACCAAGGCCACATGTTGGCAAGTGGCAGGGCCAGAATTTGGACCCTAGGTATATGGTAAGTGCCCATGCCCTTAACCTTCAGGCCAGTCACCTCAAGCTCTCCCAGGCAGGAGAGCTATTCAAAGATCAAAACCACCCGCCTTGTCACCTACAACTATGGTATTAGCCCCTACTTAAAATCTTTTGAGCAGGGGAAGTGGAGGAGAAGAGAAGCTGGTGATGTGCCAGTTATTCCCACACATCCCGTGCGTGGTGAGCCTCATTAGGTAGGAGTGCCAGCTGATGAGAGGATTCTGTGTATCTTTTCCCAACTCTGTATTCAGCGACACCCTGTTGGTATTAGAAGTTGAAATCCACTATGGTGGGAGTATTTACACCACAGAAATTGGCAAACACTGCAAATCAGAGCTTTTCCACTGGAGAGCCAGTTGTTAAACATTTACCAGCACACTGCCACAGATCACATCAACACACAGAGAAGGTGGCTGAGGGGGGGAGTAGGTAGGCTCCTGGGCAGCACGAGATGAGCCCTGGTCCTACAGAACTTGCCTGCTGAGCACCCAGTTTGGTTTTCTTTCAATAGAATCACAGGTCCTCAGGGTGCTGAAGCTAGAGAGGCCCTTAGAGATAGCCAAACCCAGGCTCTCACTTCACAGATGGAAAACCAGGGCCCAGAGAGGCTAAGCAACTTGCTTAAGGTCACACAGCACATGTCACAGCAATTCATGTTCCTTGGTAGATCCACCTGGTTGGGGGAAAATGCCAGAGGTTTTCTGGCATAGATTAGACATTGATGCTGCTATTTGGGGATCTATTCTGTGAGGAGGGGGTAGTGTTTTCCGGATTTCCTGGCTTTTTTCCCCTCCTGCACTTCCACATCCCACAGGGTGTAGTGGAGAGATAAGGAAGATGCGAACACTGCCATCAATAATGCAGCCTCTCCTGTCTCGGAGTGGAGTCCGTAGAAGTCGATGCAAATAGCACAGCTTGTAAATGTGCAGATTGGATCGGAGCCCTAAAGTACACCCTAGAAAACACGGCTGCGTGTGCTTCATCCACAGCTAATTATAACTTTATTCATTACAGTCTGGCTCATAAGATTATAGACCTAAATCAGGAATAGAATATGTGTTACATATATATTTTTGTAATACTTTCCCTCCGTCAGAAGTGAGTCTCTGTCCCGATCGGGAGGCGCGAAGTCAGAGTCCCATCCCCAAGCCAGGGATCTGCAATGTGGCATTCTGTCGCCACCCCACACTTTGCTCAAAGCAACGTGGAGGTGTTAATCAACTCAGACAGCGCCCGCCCCTCCCGTCCCGCCCGACAAATCAGAGCGACTGTCAAAGGAAGATGTAAAAGGAGTTATTAATCTTTGGGGCCAAATGTTTTTAATTATGTACATACAGTATTCAAATGAGGTTAAAAACGGTTTCGGCTTTCCCTCTGCAGTTTCTACTGCGGTGCAGCGGGGCGCGCACGTGTGCAGGGAGAGGCAGGGGTGGGATTTGTCTTGTGAGGGAGAGCTTGACTTTCAAATGTCGGAATCCAAGGTTCAGCCCTCGGACCGCTTTTATTCTTTCTGGTTCTCCCCTTAGGAGACACTCCAGTTCTTGGCGCTAGATATGGTGTCTATGCTAACTGCCCATCGCAGCGTTCGGATCTGTAGCCATTGCCTGCTCCCCTGACCAGTAGCATATAACAATACTTGGTTTGATGTCCCTACGCAGATGTCTCACGGACTTCTCAAACCTTACGTGCTCAAAATAAAACTCGTTTTTTCCGCTGAGATGCCCCAGCCACAGGGCTCTCTACTGTTACTCATGAAGCGGCACCACCCGTCCGTTCTCGCAACCTGCAAATTTAGGAGTGATTCTGGAATCTTTCTCTCACCTTTCACATCAATGAGCAAGTCCAATGGACCTCACCTGTAAATTAGTTCCTGGCTCTATCTTCTTCTGTCCAACGTCATTGCTATCCCCATGGCCCCAGCAATTACCACCTATCCCCTGGGCCATAGCAGAAGCCCCTGCTTCCTGTCTTGCCTTTCCACAGTTCATTCTCCACCCAGCAGCCAAAGGGACGTTTT
Organism: Craseonycteris thonglongyai; assembly: GCA_004027555.1. NCBI lineage: Eukaryota > Metazoa > Chordata > Mammalia > Chiroptera > Craseonycteridae > Craseonycteris > Craseonycteris thonglongyai. Next base: position 59,914 of record PVKE010004222.1, read on the forward strand.
AAAAATGAAACAATTGCATCCCATGCTCCTGCTTACAATTCTCTAATGGTTTAGGAATAAACATCGTACCCTTAGGGAATCTAGCCGCAGCCCACCCTTCTGCTTTCACCTCTATGTTCCTACTATATGCTGAATTGCTTGAACTCCCTAGCTCAGTCCTGCATCAAGCCTTTGCCTTTCTGTTTCATCACCCAGGATTCCTTCAAATGTTATCTCCTGGGTAAGGCCTTCCCAGAGGGGCCGAGCCTGACCAGGAAGAGAAAAGATGAAGCCCCCTCTACTTCCTTGAAGAGAGTGTGTCCTCTTTCCAAACATGCCTCCATGAAGAGGGAATTCTCATAGGAAACCCAGGAGCTGGAAGGAAGGGAGGTCTGAATGCGGACTGCCCCCAAACATCAAATAGGGCCGATAGTGGCTATAAGTTCAGTGGTAGGTAATGAACCATTGAGCAGTCAATGGTTACGAACCACTGGCCAGAACTTGCCTTGTGACTTTGAGTCCTGGTCCCCGGACAGAAAGCATTGCCACATGTTAAATTGTGTCTCCTTTTTAGGACCTTCCCCTGCAAAACAAACAAACAAAAAAACCAAAAACCTTTTTTGGTTCCCAATTCGATGCTGTCTCTCAGTCCCCTGTGTGCCTAAAGCATGTGGGCTTGGATCTTCCTGAAGGCAAGGAGTGTGCTTCTTGCTTCTCTCTCCTCCTTGCTTACCCCTGTGCCTGCACCCAGGAGGCACTCTGCAAAGCAGGACTGAAACTATGAGTTGCATGCATGATGGATTGTCGGTGACAGTAAAGATTTGCTTTGCGTTCATGGGCTTGCCTTTTCTTCACGCTATGAAATGCTGAGTGCATTGAAGCCAAGAGGGGTCTTACCCACCTTTTTAGGCACCTTCGTGGTGTCTGGAACAGTGCTGAGCATTTAATGAGGTCTCAGCACGTTTCTGTGAAACTAATCCACCATGAAGCTGATCAATCCATAGTCACCTCAGTTTAATAAAAAGGACCAATGTGGGTAAAGGTCAGGTCCCTGTCCCCCAGCAATTGGGCATTCCAGTGAGTAAAGAAGTTAAGTATGAGCTTCTGACATTTTTGGAGGAGTGAAGGGGACAGTTAATAGGATGTTGAAGTCTCCTTTGAAGATTTTCTCTGGAGAAAAGAGAGTTTTCCCCTTTTGTTGAAGATGCCAAATGAGGCCTGGCATGAAACATGGATTCATATGGTTTTTTTAGTGTGCAAACAATATGTCCATTATAGAACAGTTTTGTATTTTCTCATCTGACTTGTAAGGGTGGCGCTTTGTATAAACCACATTGTTTGAGCTGAAAATTGAATTCTACAGATTTCATTTTGATAAGAGAATTCTGGCTTCCGTCGCCAACCAACATTTTAAGAAGTCACATAAAGAAGCAATGCCTTGAAAACGCATTTTCTTAGCGCGCTAATTCTGGTTGGCATCATCCGTCTCCATGTGAACTTAACTTGTTGCATCCTGAACATTCTTTGTTTAGCTAGAAGTATGTGCTGGCCAAGGCAAGAGCCTTGGGCTACATACCATTTCCCTCCTTTTGTGGCAGCTTCCATATGCGTGTCACATGGGCTGTATCAACGATGCCAGCACCATCATCATCACCGTCATCATGGTCATCAACATTCACCTTCATGGAGATCTGTGTGTGCCAGGCATCTTGCTAAGCACTTTGTGTGCATTGTCTTGTTTAATATCTCATTAGCCTGGGGGCTGGGGGGAGAGTGGGTTAGAGACACAAGACTTATGGGAAAATAAAGCTCAGAGAGGTTAAAGAGCTTCCCCAAGATCTTAGAGTTGGTACAACGTGGAGCTGCCTGTTCAATGCCAAACCTATAACACAGTGATGAACACCACCCATTCCCTTGGGGCTTTGGCTCTTCTGCATTAACTTTGGGAGACACGTTGGTGTGGTAGAAAGAGCATCAATGTTTGAGTCAGGTCAGACCTCGGTCCTTAACCCCTGCACTATCCCTGACCGTGAGCAACATGCTTGATGTAGCTGAGCGTTCCTCTCCTAATCCTGAAAAGAAAGACTCAGAATAACGTTTGTGAAGTACACGTGCCTGTCATACAATAAGTACTAAATCATCACACGACATTCTAACAGTTATTGGGCACTTACCATATGTCAGGCTAAGAACTTCATCTTCATGGATTATCTCATGTAACCCTCAAAAGAACTCCATGAGATCGGGGCTTTTATTCCATCTTCTTTTTACTGCTGGATAAATTGTGGCTTAGAGAGCTGGTGACTGGACAGTCACTGGTTTTGGAGTCAGATGAACGTGCTTGTGAAAGGTAACTCGTCCAACTCTTTCTTGACATTGGAAAGATCTCTTTATGTCTCTGAAGCTCAGTGTCTATACCTGATATATGAATACCTCATTAGGGTACAGTAGAAATGGAGTGACATAAGATAGGTAATTGACAGTCAGAAATGTTCATTTCGTTCCCTGTCCTCTCATGGACTCCTTGACACATCACCTTCCTCTAAGTTCCCATTGTATGTTGTGCCTCCAATGTTGGGTCGCAGCCTCCTAAGAAGCAGTGGTTATGTTGCCTTTGTCCTTGAGTCCCTCACCAGACCTTTTGCAGAAACGGACCCAGTGCAGGCCTAACCAACGAAGGCACGAGGCATGAAATAAACGAATGTGTAAACAGAGGAATAAGATGGGTCTCCCAACAGAAGGCTTCATGGCTGAGCCTTCTTTGGAACTGGCAGCTTTGGCTCAGCACATGGGCAGTGCGTTGGACAGAAACCTGTTTCTCTGTCGCCACAGCTGTCCCCTTCCAGCAAGGGGACATCTAGCCAGTTGCTCTCTGGTATGAAAGCAGTCCTCAAGCCCAGGAGTCCGTGTGCCAGCGCAGAAATGAGTCACAGTCGTGGCACTGTGTAGGAGGGTGAGCTGGGAGGCAAACTGCTAGCATGCTCCAGGGTTTGCCTCTCGGTAATGTGAGCTTTGCAGTCTGGCCAGGAGTGAGCTTTTTACCATAAACATTCAGGGCATGCTGCTTATGTTTTAAAAGTGACGTGTTTTAATTTCCAGCCAAAAATACTATATGTTTGGATTGCAGTTTCTCAAGTTGCTAAAAAATTATTCAGAGGAGATGAAAACCTGCCATGTGGGAGAGGAAGCAGCCTGATGTTTAATGCAAAGGCTAAATCGGTTCTCTGGGGAGCGTGGTCTTCTCTTTGGGCCAGGCTGTGACAGTAGACACTGCAGAGCTAGGACATCTGCAGTCTCTCATGAATCGGTGTCACCTCTGGCCAATGTGGATTCTTGAGTGCATAACACAATGTCAAGACAATTGGTTTGAACTATTTCATTTATTAAAGGTGCATCTGATCAAATAAGGTGGGTTAAGCTACAGTAGCAACTCTCACTTTCTAATGTTGTATGACAATAAAGGTCACTTTCTTGCTCAGAGGACAGCAGGCAGCTCTGCTCCATGTCTCCTTTTAAGGGACCTCGTCTATACGGTGAGGCAGCCACCATCTTGAATGCTGCCAGTCACCATAGCAGGATAGAGAGCTAAAGGACCTACAATGCTGCTAACCAGTGAAATGCTCCAGCACAGAAGCAACACGTGTCACCTCTGCTGAGCATTCACTGATGGCTGGTCACCTGGATGCATCCAGCCATGAGGAGCCAGGAAACACAACCCGATTCTGTGCTGGGAAGGAGACCTGGATATCAGTGAGTGGCACCTGTAAGTTCCACATTGGATATTTAATGCCCGTGATGTCACTGTGAGAGCAGAAGAGAGAAATCATAATCGTATCTCTGGGGAAGAAAAAGCCCGACTCAGATTAAAAAAAAAAAATCCATTCTGAGCTGGATACAAGATTATTTTTTTCTCTCTCCTTTAACTTCTAAGGAATTGTTTATAAATTCTCTCTGTACTTGAAAAACAACTAAGCCATTAAAGTTGAGATGTACTCTCAGGTGTGTGTGTGTGTGTGTGTGTGTGTGTGTGTGTGTGTGTTATGTAGTGTAGCTAGTAGACTGGAAGACAGAGACAGAAAGTGTTTCAGTCTAGTGTGATCCAAAATGTTCCCTGAGTCACCCAAGGGCTTAAAGGGGATTAGAAAGTGGAATTTATAATGTCCTGTCCAATGGTTTGGTCTTGAACAGGCTCATCATAGACCTTCCAAAAGAGAGAAGATTCAACAGACCTTGTGGTTGAAAGTTGACTCCCTTCTTCAAGTAGTTCAGTGATGCCTGAGCTTCTAGATTCATCGGGTTAGACGTCAAGGCAGGTAGGCTCACCCGCTGCACTCCCCATCTCAAGAAGAGTGCCAAGGCCAGGGGACATCAGAAATAATGCCAACAACAAACACAACCCCTCCCATTTGTCCCTAGTCAAGTTCAAATTTTGTCCTCCCAGCTAACCTCTGCAGTGGACTGAACATCATTACCCCTATTCCTCAGAGAACAGACCTGAGGCCTGGAAAGAGAAGGTGCTTTGCTCAAGGCTGCTTGGTGAGGAAGTGGCAAGGCCAGGATTTAAACTTAGGCATCCGGACACCAGGTCCAATGCTCTTTCCATGATAGTTGTTAATGGGAGCTAGCACCCTACTTCACCTAGGGGGTTCACCTAGGGAACCTAGCACCTAGTTCACCCTACTTCACTGTTATGAACTGAAATGCAGTGTCCTCCCCAAATTCATGTGTTGAAGCCCTAACCCCAAATGTGGTAATATCACGAGGTGAAGCCTTTGGGAATTAATTAGGTTTAAATGAGGCCAGAGGGTGGGGGCCCCTGATGGGATTAATGTACTTATAAGAAGAGGAAGAGACCAGAGTACACACATACGTGTGCTCTCTCTTCTCCATGTGAGCACACGGCGCGAATGTGGTTATCTATGCACCAGGAAGAGCTGTCACCAGGAACTGAGTATGTCAGCACCTTGATCATTGAATTCCCAGTCTTCAGAGCTATGAGAAAGAAATGTCTATTGTTTAGACCACTCTGTCTCTAATATAGGCCTAGCCCATGATGCAGGTTTGGACCTAGACTACCGCAATAAGGTGAATATCATAATAAAGCGAGTTGCACAATTTTTTTTTTTTTGGTTTCCCAGAACATATAACAGTTGTGTTTACACTATGCTGTATTGCAAGCTTGTCCAGCCTGAGGCCCACAGGCCCCATGTGGCCCAGGACAGCTTTGAATATGGCCCAACACAAATTTGTAAACTTTCTTAAAACATGATGAGATATTTTTCCAATTTTGTTTTTAGCTCATCAGCTATTGTTAGTGTTAGTGTGTTTTATGTGTGGCCCAAGACAGTTCTTCTTTTTTCAATATGGCACAGGGAAGTCAAAAGTTTGGACATCCCTGCTGTATTGTATTAAATGTGCAATAGCATTATGTCTAAAAAATACCTTGATTTAAAAATTCTTAAATGCTAGAAAATACTAATTATTATCTGAGCCTTCAGCAAGTTGTAATCTTTTTGCTGGTGGAGAGTCTTGCCCTAGTAACATCAAAGATCACTGATCACAGACCAGCATATCAGATATGATAACAATGAAGTTTGAAATAGTACAGGAACTACCAAATGTGACATAGAGACATGACGTGAACAAAGGCTATTGGGAAAATGCCACCAATAGACTTGCTCAACACAGGGTTCAATTTGTTAAAAAAAAAAACCAAAAAACCTCGATATCTGTGAAGCACAATAAAGTGAAGTGCAATAGAGCGAGGGAGGTAGGCCTGTATTTTGTTATAGCAGCCTGAGCAGACCAGACATTCACCTTCTTCTTCTTAACAACCTAAAACTTGGACCCACATACCACATGTCAAGAGAAACTCCATTTCCTTGGTCCCATGACCCTTCAGTGCAGGGGTATCAGCATAAGTAACACTCTGGCCTTTATGCACCTTCACTAACTACTCCCCAGTAGAGGAGGGATTTATCTGATGGGCAATTTTCAGAGAAGGAACTGAGCATGCTCAGCTCAGCCTTTTCTGTATTTTCCTGGATGCACCTTCAGAGAGGACATATTTGGGATCTAGCACCAGGCGGAAAGTTTCCCAGAGCAGGCCCTGCCCTGTGAGAAAGGCCACTGTGGTCAACCCATTTACTGGACAGGTAAATTGACACCTGGAGGGCTGGGAGGTCCACTCTGGCCATAGGTCTAAAACCATGTTCTTCAAATCACCTTCAAAGATAGCATTTTGATTTCCATCTTTGTCCTATGTCTTATATCTTGGTTGGTTCCAAACTTACTTA
>PVKE010004223.1:0-52247 GCA_004027555.1 Craseonycteris thonglongyai
GGGAGGGGGGAGGAAGAGTTGTGTGGGGAGGGGGGAGTGGGCACCAGATATATGGGGTTGGAGGGGGACCTGATTCTGGGAGCTGGGCACATAATGCGATGCATGGGTGATGTGATGTGGAGTTGTCCATTGGGAAACTGTCTGATTGTTACCAACCAATGTCACCCCATTAAATTTAACAATAAAATATAATAATATTAAAAAAAAAAGATGTGATTCATATATACAATGGAATATTATGCAGCAATAAAAAGGGATGAAATTTTGCCATGTGCAACAACATGGATGAAATTAGAGGGTATTATTCTAAGTGAAATAAATCAAGCAGAGAAAGACAAGTACTGTATGCTTTCACTTATATATGGAAATTTAAAAAACAAATAAGTAAAACAAAACAAAAAAAAAACGACTCACAGAAACAGAAACCAAAGGGATGGTTACCAGAAGGGAGAGGATGGGGGAATGGGTGAAAATGGAAAGAGGACTATAATCAATAATATTGCAATAAGTTTACATGGTGACAGATGATTACTATAAATTTAAAGAAAAGAATTAAGGATGTCAGGATGGCTCAGCGAGTTGAGCGCTCACCTTGCAGCCCCAGGGTCCAAAAATCGAGTCCCGGTCGTGGCTCCGGCCTGTGTGGACCCATATGCTAAACTAGGGTGTGCTTCCCATGTGGGAGACACCCGGTTCAGTTCCCGCTGGGGCGAGCTTCCCATGTGGGAGACACCCGGTTAGGCCCCCGCCTCGCAGCGCATGGGAGGCCCCCCACCCTGCTATCCCAGTCCCTGCCCTGCACGGCCCCCGCCCACCTGTGTGGAATGAAACCATGTCGAAAACTGATGACATGCAACTATGGAGACTGCTCTGGGCCTTCCCCCTTCTCTCTCTCTCTCTCTCTCTCTCTCTCTCTCTCTCTCTCTCTCTCTCTGTCAAAAATAAAATAAATAAAAAAAAAGAAGAGAATGAACTAAGCATACACAAGACCACTATGAAACAGTGAATTTTTAGAAGCGTCGTAAAGAGCAAACAAGATGATCTGAATAAATGGGGAAATACCCTCTGCTTTTGCAAGGGATGGCTTAGTAGTAAAAAACAACAAAGTATTCCCAAATCGCTCTATAAATTCAATAGAACCTCAGTCAAAATTCCAGTTTAATTATGAGGAGCTCAGTAAACGTACTGGAAAATACGTATGAAAAAATCAAGATCCATAGATAGTTACACAAGCGTTGGAAGTGGAGGGGGAACTGGAAACGTTCTCCCAGGTCCCCCAGCAGGAAACCACAAAGCCAACCGAGTCTTCTCTTGCTCCTGAGGCCTTGTCCCTGTCCAAGGCCAAAGGAAGCCCGAGTTTTGTATCCTTTTCCCTTCAACCTCGCCTTTTTCCTTCATGTTGTGACTGTGCCAACTGTCCTGCATCTGCCCTTCTGGATCCACACTTCTGCACCCTGGTGACTGTCCCCAGTGCTGACCATGTGACCATCTCACAGGCTCCCGGGGGCTGTGGCTTCCCCTTGCTTTCAGCCTTGCCCCAGGAGCAGAGAGGAGGAGAGGGCTCAGGGATCCTGTTCCCTTGGCTCCCTCCCTATGAGGCTCCCGTGGGCTGGCTGAGGGCTCTGTGGCTGGCAAGGTGGTGACTCCAGTGCTGGCTCTCCTCCTGAGTTCTGACACCTGCAGTCTCTTGCCTCTTGGGCCGTGGGGTGGTGACCACTCGGCTGCTGCTAGCTCCGGATCACCGTACTATCTATTCTTCGCCCGCTTCTCTGTAAATACGTGCTTGTAAATAGACTTGAACTAGCCCACGCTGGGTGGGCCATCTGTCTTCTGCTGCAGCTCTGATACAATAAAGCCATTCATTTCCTCTTTCCCTGCCCCAGACCCGTCTGGCCAAGGGCTCTTGGAAGCCTCATATGCAATAGAAAGTGGGAGAGGGAGGGTTGGGAGAGTCTGTGAGCCCCAGCCTGGGAGCAATCCCTGTGGGTTTGGGGCCTCTCGGCCCTCTGCAGCCCTTGGGGACTGGTTTGGCCACGGGGTGGCAGGAAGCACCAAGACTTTCCCACACCCTGCTTCAAGGCAGTGTGAGGGTTCTTGCATGGCAGGCCCTTCATCCAAAACCAAAGTGGGAGCACGGTAGACCCCAGCCTCATGTGCCAGCTGATTTCCCCGATTTTCCTTTGGAAACATTTACTTGAGAATACAGTCTAAATATAATTTTCCTAAGCAAACATATTAAATACCAGTCCTCATCTGTTCCTTTCACAAGAACGTGTGTGTGAGTAAAGAAACAGAGGGGGAAAGCCGGGACGGCTCAGCGGGCTGAGCGCTCGCTTTGAAGCCCCGAGGACCGAGGATCGAATCCCAGCTCCGGCCCAGGCAGGACCCACATGCTGAACTGGGGAGTTCCCACAGTTCGGTTCTCTAGCTGTCTCTGTCTCTGTCTCTCTCTCTATCTGTCAAAAGTAAAATAGAAATAAATATGCACTGAAGACAAAAAGATAATTTCTCTCTATAAAATGTGAAAAAGATAAAAAAAAAAAAAAAAAGAAACAGAGAACCTGGAACCGAGGAGCATGCTGTCCGTCGGGAAAAACACTGAGGGCATGCACTCCTGTCGCACATTTGGGTTTTATTCCCAGTGTGTTTTTGTTGTTGTTATTGTTGTTCAATTTATTGGGGTGACATTGATTGATATCAATTACATTGTTTCCAGGTGTACAATTCCACATTACATTGTCTATACATCGCATTGTGTGCTCACCACCCAGAATTAGCTCACTTTCCATCACCATGTGTTTCATTCTCCCTCCCTACTCCCCCCCAGCTCTCCTACCCACCTGCCCCCTTACCCTCAGGTAACCGCTAAACTATTGACTGTGTCCACGAGTCTGTGTCTTTGTTCCTTTCAGTTTTATATTCCACCTATAAGTGAGGTCGTATGTTTCTTGATTCTTTCATTCTGACTCACTTTGCTTAATAAGATATTTTCAAGGTCCATCCATGTTGTCACAAATGGCTGTATCTCATCTTTTCTTATTGCTTAGTATTCCATTGTATAAATATACCACAACTTCTTTATCCAGTCATCTATCAGATCCCATTGTCTTTAATGGTCAAAAGAAGAACCTCAAACCTGAACTCAGCTCATCTGTCTAGTGTTGGTAGTAGAAGGGACTCCCTGCTCTCTACATGCCCTCATGGACACACAGCCAGCTCATTTTGGGTGCAGAGTTGGACTAGGTGGCCTTGAAAGTCAATTCCAGTTCCAAGTTCAGCTTTAAAACAAACAAGATATTGAAGGGAGAGAAGCATTCGTTGTGTCACTTGAATTAGATATAACCCATAACCGCAACCAATTCATTCATTCCATCTCTCTCTATCTCTCTCTCTCTCTCTCTCTCTCTCTCTCTCTCTCTCTCCCCTACTCCCCCTTTTGGCATCTCATTTTGTTTAATATTCACTATCCTCACACAGCCCTGGAGCCGAGATGCTGTTACCTCTCTTCCCCTTCCTTCCAGGCACCACTGGCTCCCTTGTGTAATGACATGTTCATCTTCCTTTTCTCCCTATTGAAATCTGGCTTCCTGGATCCCAGGAGACCTACATGGTAATTTTTTCTGCTCCCCGTTTGGATAGGAACAGCCTTCCCTATAAAACAAGACCCTACAAGGTTACAGCAGACAAAATCTGCATCTGAGTCTCCACAGGGAATCTGGAAACTGTCCATTTAGCTCTGTCCTTCCTTTCTCAGGGGCTCCCATCGCTTTGATTCCCACCGCTGTTACCAGACCCAGACGCTTCGGATATGTAGTTTCTTCTTCAAAACCGGCCAGGCATAGACAAGACCCAAAGCCCCACCCCCGGACTAGACTAGAATTTCAAACGGAATTTGCTTTCTCAAACAAACGAACAAAAACCAAGAACAGTGAATGGAAAAACGAAAATGAAACAACATAAAAAACTTCAAACAGAAAGTTATTAAAGAAAACACAGGGTCAAGCAGCGGTGGAGGATTATTTGCATAATGCACAAGCCAATTAAATACTATATAGAAACCTAACAATAAAACATAAAACTGATAGAAGTATAGATTCTCTGCCCACATGCACCGAACACCACACACAGCACTTTCTCTTCCTTGTGTGGCTTTGCTCAGAATAACCACTGTGAATTCATGAGCGCTTTCCCTCCCACTGACTTCTTCAGTAAGCTCCTTCCAGAAGCGATACCCTGATCACAAGGATCCCCCTGGGGAAACCATGGACGTGGGATCAAACCATTTATTGGACAAACACTGAGCGCCAACTTTGCCCATCAAGTGTATAAGAACAGTGCTCCCCCCACTCTTAACCATCAGCACAAAAACCATACAAGGATGAAGGGTTCCAGCTCCCACGACCACCCACAGGCGTGACTAGCAGACACAGGAAGATTCCACACACAGGCTTCTGCCCCTTCCCCCAGCTCAGAATCTGATCAGATTCTGATCAGATGTGTTCCTGCAGATACCCCCACCCAAACGTGCCTCCATAACCCCTGTCCTCCCTCCACAATCCCCTGTGAGGCTTGTCTTTATTTCTGCTTTCTTTTCTTGGGGACGAGTCCAGCATCCAACGCTCATTCTGAAAACACTTCCACAGCACAGCCTTCTGTGTCCAGCAGGTGTCGCCCTTCACTGGAAACAAACTGCACCTCACTTCCACAGTTTGAAATCTAGCCCCCAACTGTGGATGCATGCCCCTTGGGTTCTGGGTAGGAGGGATTGAGAGGGTGGCTCTGAAAAGTGGTGGGCTCACCAGCAGCAGGGTCCTCAGAATAAAGCAGTCTAGTTACTCCCAGCTCAGGTAGATAAACACCCTAGAAAGAATGTGTTCTTTCCCAGACAAGTTATTTAACCTCTCTGAACCTCACTTTCTTCGTCTGACATGGAGGGAGACAGTCTGTTTTTATGGGGTTACTTTAGCCCGGTACCTAGGTCATGATAAGCACTCAAACTATGTTCCCTTCCCCACTTAGGGTACAGAAGAAATAATCACCCAGAACTCAAACGTGAAATTAAGCCCCTGAATCCCGACGATCTGAGGGTCTCTGTCAGGGTTGTGATAAGGATCAAATAACATAGTGCACGCAGAGTACCTGGTGCCATGCCCCAAAAGTCAAGTAACTGGTAATAAATAGCTCATGTCAGTACTGCGGCTCAGTCTGTGCCTCCCAATGTTCTTGGTTAGCCATTTGCAAGGATAAACTCATTTATTCCTCTTAATATGAGGTAAGTAAAATAAATTGTTAATCCCTTCCTCTTCCTTACTCTGTGGCTCGACCCCACCACAGTTTAATTTCTTCTTACAAATTATAAGTTAAAAAAAAACAACTGGGGAAAGCCGGGATGGCTCAGCGGGTTAAGCGTTCGCTTTGAAGCCCCGAGGACCGGTTCCCGGCTCTGGCCCAGGCGGACCCACATGCTGAACTGGGGTGTGCTTCCCGAATGCGAAGAGGCCCCCAGTTCAGTTAAAAAAGAAAACTGCCCCAAATTCTGTGAAGTCTAACTAGGAAAATGGGAGGAGCCACTGACTCCTTCACTCACGTGGGACAAAGTCAGCCCAGCCCCTAACGCTGCCCACACAGCCTCCCTAGCGCCTCAGGACAAAGCGTGGAAAAGCAGTACTTGCAGCGGAGTTTATTCCTCAGGGACGACCAGCAGCCGCTCACTGCCCTCTGCGGCACAGCAGGGCCTGGGAGCGCCTTTAACCTCCCCAGCTTGCGTTCACCCCAGAAATATAGCGTGAGACAATAACTTGGATACAGGATAGTCCCAGGAATGAGTTCCCCCGAGTTGCTAAGATTTGCATGGGGGGAGGGTGCTGGGAAATTCAAAGAACTGGATGGAGACACCAGAGGATCCAAACATCTGTGGGGAGTTGGAGGACGCTGGAGGGGCACGGCAGCCTCACTAAGAGTCTGCATCTGCTTCTCACTTGGAGTGAACGCTGAGGACTCCTGTCTCTAGGAAACGTGCCGACCTGAAGAAGAAATAAAAAGAAGATAAGGCTTCAAAGCCCCATGCCCCATCATTTGTCTCTATAACTATCATGACAGCCTTTAATACAGTGGGATTGAAAATTCTGGAGCTACCTCCAGCCTCCTCCCCATAGACACGCCATTGGTCAGAAGAGAAGGGCAGGTTCTCCTCTTTCCTGCACCTAATCCTAACAATGGTGGCTTAAATCCGCTCTTGGCTGGATCCTGGTGGCAGCTCCTCCACTACTATGAGCACTATTAGCTGAACCCAACACTGACCCCCTCTAAGGTCACCCCTTCCAAAGGACTGGGAGGCAAGCAGACCAACACGGATGTTACCTTCTGGATAAGTGGAGCCAGGGAGGGAAGTGTAGCCTAGGAAAGGAAGACATGTGATTAGAGGATAGTCTTTGTGGATAAAAGGATCTGTCATTCACAGTAAATGGAGTAGCAAGGGGAGAACCAATCACAAACAGAACATGAGCAGAGATTGGAAGTGAGAACGGTGACAGGCGCTCAGGACAGTCACTCACCAGAGGAGCCAGCTCTCCACCAGCTGAGCAAACCAAGAGAGAAGATGATGAGGCCCAGGCCCAGCGTCCCTGCAGACACGGACACCTTCACTGTCTGTACCCGGGACAGCCCCGGCGCTGCAAAACAGGAACTTATAGAACCGCTCTGCTGCTCATTCCCAGAGCAACTGACCCCACTGCAGCCTCCACTGAGCAGACGCACAGGTGCTTTAACCCAAGCCCAGGGGTCTAGCTCTCACCAGCCCACACCTCAAAACCTCCATCCTGCGACTCTGCTCCTAGAGTGACCCTGGGGGACCCCTCTCCCCAGGGTTAGAACCCTAGCTTCTAGCTCCTCTCTAACACAGGGGGGCCTCTCACGCTGCCCTACTTTCTTCCTTCACCCCAAAGGCACCCTCACCAAACGAAACATTCTTCATTCCCTTCTTCATTGACCCCATGGTGACATTTGCTCCCTTACTTGCTCTGAGCATTTTCCTATTAAAATGTCTCTTCAGGGAAAGCCGGGATGGCTCAGTGGGTTAAGTGCTCACTTTGCAACCCCGGGGACCAAGGATCAAATCCTGGCCCCGGCCCATGTGGACCCACATGCTGAACTGGGGTGTGCCCCCAGTTCAGTACTTGCCGGGGCCTATGCGGGAGGCTCCCGGCCCAGCTCCTGCCCTGTGCAGCCCCACGCCCACCTGTGGAATGAAACTATGTGGAAAAACCAATGATGTACATCTACGGAGACTGTTCTGGGCCCTCCCCCTTCTCTCCCCTTCTCTCTCTCTCTGCCTCTCTCTCTTTCTGTCAAAAACAATTTTAAAAAATGTGTCTTCATCTTTTCTAACGTCCAGTGATTCTATTCCATGATCTGTGTCTTAAGTGTCTCCTCCTGTTTGCCTCCAGGTTTCCCATGCATCCTTCCATAACCTGTCTCCATCCCACTTCCTAGTCCTCCACTTTCTAGAGCTGGTCCTACTTTAAGTCCTGCCCCCCCCCCCCCCATTCCTTTCCCATGCTAACACGACCACTCCACCACCGAAGGAAACACCCTGTGTAGGCTGTGAAGGAGACTGGCCCAGGAGCGTGCAGGTGAACCTGTGGGACCCAAGCTCTGCTCCCCACACCCTTCTCAGCCGCCCAGCGACACATGGCTGTCCCCACAGACGGAAGTCTGGTCTGCTCTCAGCAGCCAGTTTGGGATGTTCACTGGCCCTCAGTATACATCCTTCCTCTTCCTCATTTCTTCCTCTTCTCTTTTCCAAGAATCCCCAAATCTGTGTGCGGCTTCTCTCAGTTCCTTGAACTACAATGCTGAGGTTTCCTGTTCCTTAGCAGCACGCACAGCAAAGTGTCTACCAACCATAGAGCAGCCTCAATTCACCAGCTCTCCCGCACCAAGACAGGGGCCTTTCTCTTCTGCAACCTTCTTTATTCCTCCAAGTCCCCTTCCTGACTCAACAAAATAGGCCAAATCTGAGGATCGTGGCATCGTGGTTCTGAAAGCTACATCCTCTTTATGAGACAGTCAGGCTTCCCTCCCGCCCTCAGACAACCACATCCCCATAGCAACCACTAGCAACAACTTTCCGTTCCTGTGCGCCGTCACCTCTCCAGCCAGGAACCCTCCAGGCCCACGCCTCATTCTCAGCTTCTCCCCTGCCACACACCACGGGCCTCTCCACACCTCACGCCCCCGCTCAAAACACTGCGTTCCTCCCCCACGCCCGCTGGCGGCTGCGCTCTGCTGTAACCGTAATCCTTCTAGCTGCCACGCACTCACTCCAGTCCTGAAGGAGGGGCGCGGGAGCCCCGACGTGCTCGACCACACAGGTGTAGGTATCCCAGAAAGACGGCGTGGTGGCTAAATAGGAGATGGTCTGGTACGTCCAGTCCCCATTGGGCTGGGCAGTCCTGTGGGCACTGCCATGAGGAAGGACAAGCTGCCCGTTCTTCATCCATGTGACGGTCACGTCGGCTGGATAGAAGCCCCACACATAGCAGGCCAGCATCACGGGCTCCCTCGTGTTGAAAGGAGTGGTCTTGGCGACTTGCACAGACGGTGGCCCTGCAGAGGAGGGAAACGTGGGCATAAGGACGGCTTTTCCTCCCACCTCGACTCTTCATGGATTGCGCCAGCCTGCCCTCCCCACCCCCACGCTCCACCACCACACATCCCTCTCAAAATCAGGAATTCGAAGTTACTCCTGCTTGGCTCTGTCTCCTCTCCCATTCCTTCACTGTCCCCTCGTTTTCTTTTTTCTCCTCCAAAGTTAGGTTTGATCAAAATAAGTACAAGCCGGGCCTGAACCACAGCTGTTTCCGATGTCACTGTATTTATTTCAAGCGCATAAGCTAACAGTTGTCCGCAGTTGCAAGTTGGGGTTCATGTAAAGGCAGGAAAAGACTACAGAACCCTTTTTCCTCAGATAGTTTAAGAAAACAAAGGGACGCCGGGATGGCTCAGTGGGTTAAGCGCTCACTTTGCAGCGCTGGGGGCTGAGGATCGAATCCCGCCCCTGCCCGTGCGGAACCATATGCTGAACTGGGAACTCCCCCAGTTCAGTTCTCTCTCTGTCTCTGTATCTCTCTCTCTCTCTCTCTCCCTGTCAAAAATAAATAAATAAATAAAAATATATTAAAAAGAAAACAAGCCTAACTCAGGGATCTCTTAAATTTGGATTAGTGTCGTCCAAATTAATGAGATTGTTAATATTTTCTTTTCCTACTAATTTAGTCTTCTAAGTGACCCTCCTGCTTACCTCTCTCTTTGCCTTTCAAACAAAATCTTAAATAAAAATCCAATGAATTGTTTGAAAATTCAGATCCCCTAGCCCACAGACCCCAATGTTTTCATTGAATGGATTTTCCTTCAACAGCACACAAGGACTCGCATTTTTAACAAGCACCTTCCCCAGGTAATTCTGAGAAAGGTGGTTAGGAAATCCCATCTCCAGACACACTCCTCTGCTCTGCGGAGACCTTCAGCTTTACTGACCAACCCCAAGTCATTCTCAGAACAAGGGGTTCAGGTGAGAGAGGCCCATCTCGCCAGAGGCTTTGCAAATATCCCTATGCTTAGGCCCATCCCAGACCCAGAACATCAGAACCTGGGAGAGAAAGGCATAAGCCTCTGGTTAAAGCCATTCGGGTTTTTGTGACAGATCCCTGACTGCACCCCAAGAAGCCCTGCCCAGCAGGAAACCACGAGGACTCTCCCCTCACAGGCTCCTCAGGGCTCAGTCATCACCTCCCCTTAGGTACTTCTGCTCCACCCACAGCAACCACCTTGCTGCCCCTTGGGGGCGACCCCTCCCTCTTTCGACATCCATGTGTTTTCCACTTCTTTTCTGCCTGAATCGCAAGCACCCTGCCTGCTGAGGAACCCTCCCTGGCCTCTGTTCTCTAAACGATGCTTCCCAGCAACCCCTCTGCACCGCGCTCCTTACGTGCCCTGTGGGTCAGCGAGTCCCAGAAGGGCTCTGTGAGCGTGGCACAGTCCTCGAGCCCCGCAGCTAAGCGCTGGAGCAAGACATCCTGGCTGTTGAGGTAATTGGAGATGGAAATGGCCAACTTATGCAGTGTCCCAAATTCACAAGGGGCCATTCTGCCCTCCTGTGGATCCCAGCAGGTCAGCAAATCTTTGTTGAAGGAAACGCAATACGTGAAATCCTGTGCAGTGCCAGTGTCGTCCAGCAGACACGTGCTTTCCACGTGGGCCACGAAAGCAGCTGCAGGAGCGAGAAAAGGGGACAGGTCAGAGGCCAGGCTCGGAACACCGTGGGGCACAGTCCCCATCTCAGGCAGCACCTCCTGACCACGCTCATGGGCCGGCATCCCTGAGAGCCCTGGTCAAGGGACTAGGTGGTAGTAGCAGGGACATTTTTAGATCCTGTTTCCTCTTTATGGAGACTGTCTGCTGAAGATTATTTGCATGTTTAAACACAACGATTTACCCAGAGCCAGCACTTCAATAAGGCACACTACTGGGTGAGAAAGGGGGGAAGGGCAAAGAGCCAGCCTCGTTTTGCGCTGGGTACATTATTAAATATTCACTCCATTATATATTTACAAAGCACTCACTGTGTCAGGCACTGTGCTACGCGCTGGGGATGCAGCAAACAAGCCTGACGTTGCCCTTGCCCCCATGCCAGCAGGTCTTTACCACACAAACAGACACACCACTTCATTACTGTCAAAATTGCTTCAGACGTACAGTGTTAGTGCTGTAGGAGTACATACCGGGGGCACAAACTAGTCTGCGGTTTCCAAATCCAGTAACAAAACAATCCTCTTTCCCTGAAGCAGCAGCAGGGGACGGCAGGGTCCCGGGAAGGTGTGCTTACCTGCTCTGGTGCAGCCCAGGCTGACGCCCATCAGCAGCCGCAGGAGTGTGGTCATGATCTGTTCTGGGGAGACACAGGGAATTCGGTCCCCTGGACCAGTTCTTCCAGGGACCTTAAGTCCTTGCCGGCCCCAGAAACCCCAGCCAAGGTAAACAATCTCTAGACCCTGAACAGAATATGGTATCGCTCAGGTCCCTTGATCCCCACTAAATGAGTAATTTGGAGCTACCCAGCCTCTAAATACTAAACTTGTTCCTACCAGCTCGCCTAAGTCGTGTCCCAAACTGAGAGTTGTCAGATTGACTAGGAAGCCGGGGTGAACGTGGAGACAAATCGTTGAGTGTCTCAGCTGAGTGTCATCAGTTGCTAAGTAAAACTCATCCTGTCCTAGGCTTTAAACCACTCCTGGCCTCTTTCTTAATTCTTCCTGTGGGACAACTGCAGGCGGTGCAGAGAATACTGCCAATATTCCCAGGGTGCATACAGCATGGACTGCCCGCTGGTTTAACTAATTCCTCTCAATGTCCTCCCCAAAGACTGGGACCATATAACCTCTTTTGTTTCTTAAAGGAGTTTACTAAACTAAACTGAAAGCAACCACGAAACAAAAACTCGGGGGACACAGTCAATAGTTTAATGGTGCCTGAGGGTAAGGGGGGAGGGGGACTCAAATACATGGTGATGGAAAGAGAATTGACTCTGGTTGGTGAACACACAACGCAACACACAGACGATGTATTATAGAATTGTACACCTGGGACCTGTGCAATTTTTGTTGATCAATGTCACCCCAATAAATTTAACAATTAAAAAAAAAGGAGGTTACTTAGGAAGCTATTGCATGAACCATGGTCTGCCCTGTCACCTGGGAGACTGAGGACACCAGCCCTTCCAGGGCAGGTGGCAGAGGCAGGGCTGCTGAGAAGCAAGGAGGCACAGGGAGGGTGCAGGCTTCATTCTGGCCTCCACGCAAGGCAGCGGCACGTGACAAGCAGTCCCAGCTGAGCAGTCAGGAACACAGGCTGAAAACCCCACCCTGGGCCACAGGGCTGCCTGTGTTCCAGCCAGCAGAGCTTCACTACCTCCTTTCCGGAGCAGGAAGCCCTGTCCTCCCACTGCTGAGCATCAGGGCAGACCACAGGGTAACTCCACTTAGACCCCTTGATAAATAACCAGAGGTGGTTCAGTGCCCAGAGCTCACCTGTGTCCCCAAACTCGAAACTCCCCTGTGTTTCCCCCAGTGGTCGCATCTGATAGGGGGCAGGTCCCTGAAGTATGAAGCCACCAGAAAAATAAGATTAGAAGGGAGCCCCTGGTCACCACACTCATCTGTCCTCACCCAGAGTCTCTGACTCCAAGAAATTTCTGAACTTTATGAAGAAAAAAAAAGTGTGCACCAAAAGTAAATACAAGGATGACTATCAGAAACAAAAGACTTGTTTTGTGTAACTGGGCTTCACTGAAGTTTTGCCCAGGTTTCCCAGGCGCGCGCACACACACACACACACACTTCCCCACCCCCCACCCCCCACACCACACCCGGTCATAAGATTGCTCTACACTCTCGCTGCTCTAATGAACCATCAAGTGTGCTGGTGTGGAGCAGCAAATGGGGTGGGGAGTCCAAAACGTGCTGAACTTCCGCTCTGTGACAGATACTACGTTAAGTAGGCCTTTTCATCTTAAAAGGCCCATTAATTGCCCTAATTTCAGTTTTGGAAACAGGTCCAAAGATAAATACCAACGTCTAGAGGCACACACACACACACGCAGGTGTGCCCACTCACTCACTACCTCCTGGGTCTGAGACGACCCACATAAAGGTAGCTGGGGGTGGGTTCCGCGGAGACAAGGACGAAGGGAAGAGCCATCCATGCACCCAAGCCTATCTTCCCTGTTCTCCGAGTTCCTTCTGCTCTTACAACCAGTGTCGCTTCCACTTTCTCTTTCAACAGTGTCAAGCTGAATTCCACACTCACTTGCACTTACAGCCTCCTGCGCCCCGCAGGTGGCGGGGAGCCCCGCCTCTCAGGAAGCAGGTCTGGGCTCCTCTTCTGCGTGTGCCCAGCCCGTCCGGCGCGGGGCTCCCTCTCGTGCCTCGCTCTCTGCTCCGGCAGCCGCGGCAGGAAACGTCGGCTTCACTTCTCTATTCGTGAGAAGACCGGGTGGTTTTTAGAACAGAGCAGGACGGAAAAACCCGGAGACCTGTGCTCAGCGAAGCGGCGGCTTCCTCCCCTCTTCCTCTTAGCCCTGCTTTTTTCTTTACAGAGCTCTGTCCCCCACCTTCCGCGAACCCAAAGGAGCATTTCAACTGTGCTGTCCATTGTGGGTGATGTGATAACTATTTACGTAGCACCAGGACTGGAGAAGTTAGGGAACCCCAGCCAGCTTCGCACGTGCTGTCCCCATTTTACGGCCACTATGCAAGGCCCAGAGAGTGTAAGTCCTCGCTTACCCGCTGCCTCCTCTCCTGGCCTGGCCACCGCATGCCAGTGGACTAGCCGCGGGTTTATGTGTAAAGCGCTGAAGAGATACCCAAGCTAGATGACAGGGACTCTGCTCCCGACATTACTCATTCGCTTACAGGTCAGTGAGAAACATCTTTAAAGAGAGTTTATGTTCAAGCGAGGAAGCAGTAGGTTCAGTGGACTTAATGGAGAAATCATGGTGTGCACAGTGGACTGGGTGGGGGTGGGGGTGGGCCTTCAATACAGGGCTCTGAAAGGATGTCCAGCCTCACTAGTGATGGGAGAAGGGCACCTGAAACGAAACACCACTTCACACCCACCAAATAATTTCAAGTTGTAGTGAGGATAAAGGAAAATGAGAATTACTTTGCTCTCTTGGTAGGAGTGTAAACTGCTTATGATCCCTGGATTATAGAATTACAAACTAGTTGGGTAAAAGTAATTAACATATGAAACAAGGAAAGATATCCTTGAAAATAAAGTCTGGGTTGAGTGCTTCTTTTAAAAAAATATATTTTATTGTTAGAGAAAGAGAGAGAGAGAAGGGAGGAGGGCCCAGAGCAGTCTCCACAGTTTACATCATTAGTTGTGACGTGGTTTCATTCCACACAGGGGATGAGGGGCTGCATGGGGTGGGAACTGACCTGGGGGCCTCCCCCTGGGAGGTGAGAACCTTTTCAGCCTTCCCGCTGTTACCAGTTGTGCCACAGCTCCATCCCCAGGCCTCACAGTTGCAAGGCCAGCGCTCCTCCTGTAGAGCTCTCCCGGCATCCCCAGGGCTGAGTGCTTCTAAAGCTTGGAGGAGTTCCATGAAGACCAATTAAGGCTGCAGGATTAGGGGTAGGTTGATGGAAGAGGTCAAAGTTGGGTTAGAGCTATAGCGCTGGTTTAAGATGGGAACAAGAAGAGCAGAATAAAGAAGGTATTCTGGTGACAGGGAAAGGCCTGGGCAAATGCCCCAAAGTGACAACAGACAGGGTCCTGTCAAAGGAGAAGATGAAAACTCATCATTGAGGAACAGGACAGCTGGGAAGAATGAGGACACCAGAGTAAAGAGGGTCTTGAATGCTCCTCAGGTATTATACTGCTCTTTTCCGTGTATAAGAGCACACTTTTGTCTAAAATTGTTAGATCAAAAATTGGGGAACAGGAGGTCATCTTGTACACAGGAGTGACAGTATACTGATTTCTTAATATTGGGTTAAAAAAGTGGGGGTTGTCTTATACATGGAAAAATATGGTAGAATGTCTAATACAATGGTCCCCAACCTTTTCCCACTTGTGTACCCCTTTTAAATCCATCTCTATAAATTGTACCCCCTGTTTTTAAAGTACTGACACTTTTGTTCAGTGCCTATCTTAATGTAAAAGAGTGCAAATGAGGTAGAGTTAGAAAAGAAAAATTAAATAAAAAAATAAAAAAAAAAATAAAACTAAAATTCTTTAAAATACATGAAAAATAAAAAAAAAAAAAGAAAAGAAAAATTACTACACTGAAAGTACAAACTACAGATTTAATGTTACAATATTCATAACACAGTGAAATATTGTTACTGATTATTTCTCACACACCCCTGAACAGCCCCGCGTGTAGCCCTGGGGGTACGTGTACCATGCTTGAGAACTGATGGTCTCATAGAATCCTTGATCAGAGAGCAGCTGACCCAAGACCATCATTTTACAGATGAAGAATCTGAGGCCCAGAGAGGGGATGTGACTTGTCTAAAGTCACACAGCATATCCAAAACAGCTTTAAGTCTTGACTGGCAGGAATTTCTGGGTAAGTTGGAAAATAGAGAGCTGGAAATCAGGAAATAACAGAAAGCAATAGCAGACAGATGTAAAATGGTAAAGTGAAAAGAAAAAGATCTCAAACAGGGAAAATACAGTAATTAAGGGTAGATTTAAAGTAGGTTCCAGAAAAGAGAAAGAAGTCAGTGACACTGCTACGTTTCCATGGAAGTCCTTGCCAAGTTACTGCGTGCATTCTCCATGCAGCAAACACTGTTCCATAGATATGAACATACTTAAGTTTCACAACAACGCTTTTAAGGTAGGCACTACTGTTATCACCATCCTTTTACAGAAAAGGATAAGGCACAGAGAGGTTAGGGAACTTGCCCAAGGGTACACAGCTAAAATGTGACATCAGTCTGGTTCCATAGCCCATACTCTTAACCAGTACCCATGCCGCTCTGGGAAATGAGGCGGTCAGAGAGGAGCAAACTCCTGGAAAGAACTGGACATTCTCCCTTAGGTTAGATTCTGGTACAATGCAGAGAACAGAGACTCCCTCACCAATACCAAAATCATTTCACTCAACCTTAATGCCACTCCCTCCTCCAAAGCAATTCGCAGACCCTCAAGAAAGCCAGAAGCAAAGCATATGCGAAGTGCTTTACCCCCAGAAGTCACGCGCCCCTGCCCCACTATCCACCCAGGACAGCACCATCAGTTGTCCTTGGACACTCCACTCAGGACAAAGAACAGATCTCTTGGGAGGACACGTGCGTTCTGGGCCCTTCCAGGGCTGCTCGACTTCACTTCAGGAGTCGGCTTAGACTGTTTCACAGGAGCAACGTGACTATGTCAGGATAGCGTCTGAAGGATTATTTTCCCCGCTCCCAGGCTCCTGTTGGCCCAGCTCTGGTGAAGGCTGACGGGGGTGTGTATTGCTCAAGGCAGTCTATGCTAGCATAAGCGTTTTCACAAATAGTGAGGTACCGAAAATCCCACAAGCAGCTCCCTCCAGCACTGGGAGCTCTGCCTTCATGTCTCACATACTTTGCACAAACTAACAGGAGTAAAAGCCCTGAGACCAGGGGACAGAAGGCAGCAGGGGAGGGGTTTTCCCACATCCCTCCCTAACAGGGCAAAGCGGTGCTCAGGTGTTCAGGGTAAGGCATGCCAAATTTGAAAGGACAACCCGCTCGGACACAAAGCCCTGAGTTAAGACAGAAGCCACACCAGTATGAAGTAATGGGATTTATTACCTTGAAGAGGGAAGGAATATGGTCATGATAGC
Source organism: Craseonycteris thonglongyai (assembly GCA_004027555.1). NCBI lineage: Eukaryota > Metazoa > Chordata > Mammalia > Chiroptera > Craseonycteridae > Craseonycteris > Craseonycteris thonglongyai. The sequence goes on from PVKE010004223.1 coordinate 16,379, forward strand.
AGGCCACACTGGGTTCCCCTGGATGCAAGCCCAGGGGCAGCAGAGCCCCCCGCTGGGAAACCTGTATGCACACGCACACGCACACGCACACGCACACGGGGTTGGGGGGAGTCCGGACGCCTTCTGCCCTGAGAAGGAGCGATCCTGGGCAAGATGTGAGAAAGTTGAGCAGAAGTTGTTGGCAGCAGACTCTGGTCAGGGAGAATCAGTCTGAGGAGCCAAGATGGAGCAAAGCCATTAGGAGATCCCACTCCCCCAGCCCCCAAAGCCCCTCCCAGCCTGCAGCACCCCCTACAGAAGTTGATCTCTCCATGTTCCCAAATCATCTCCAAGCACCCCTCCTGCGGCTCCCCACAGCACTCCTTCCCACTCAAGTCATTCCTGTGACCCATAGTGTGCGTGTAACTGGGACCCCAACAGGGAGGATGCGCCAAGCTACCCAATACAGGCCTCTCCACTCCAGCCCTGAGGGCCACTTCAGTCCTCCACACATCGCAGGGTGAGCGCGCACACGCACGCACGGCTGCATGGCTCCCACCGCCCCCCACCCCCACCCCAGTTGCCCCACATACCACCTGAGCAAGGCCTTCTGAAGTAGATGATGAGAGCTAAGCCAACAGTGATGCCCAGCACTCCCAGACCAAGGGCCACGCCACACAGCACGTTCTCCAGGAGGTCCGAGGGCAGTGCATTCTGGGGCACTGGGGAAAAAGGGGATCAGGTCAGCCAGGGGAACGATGTGGATGTCTGGGGTGGCAGGGAGGAACTGAGGCAGGGACGATGAGGTTGGATCAGAGTACGAATGAACTAAAGAAGGCCCTCCCATGGGTCTATCCCTTTTTGTCCCCCAAATGAACCAGGCTTCAGGGAGAAGGGCCTCACCCCAATAGGCAATGGCTGTGTAGCTGTCAATTTCATGGGTCACGATGCAGGAGTAGAGGTCCGAGGATGTCGGGGTGAAGTTCAAGTACGAAAAGGCCTGGAAGCTGAGTCCACCCACGGCGGAGACAAAAGTGGGCCCGACGCCTTCCACAGGGGCCGAGTGATGCTGCCAGCTCACCGTCAACGTGGGCGGGAAGAGATTACTGACAAAGCAGACCAGGGTGTTGGGCTTGCCGAACTCCAGGGGCTTCATGGTGAACACCTCAGCAACAGGGAACCCTGGGAGATTGAGGTGTGAGGACAGGAAAGGACGCGTTGAGAGGGTACCCTGATGTTTGGAGGGGTCATGGCGTACAGAGGGGTGGGCAGAGACAGAGTCAGTGTGGACGGGCTTTGGGGAAACAGATGAAGTAGGTGCTGGGGCTCTGAGGGGGTCTTCTTCCAGAACAGAACCAGAGCTGGGCTCAGAGGCAGAGCCAGATCTGGGCCACTCTGGACCCACTATCCAGCCTTCCTGCACCTCACAGCGGCATCTGACCACACACTCTCTTGTCCTTGAAGTACAGGCCCATCATCAGTGCTTCCATTCACCTCTTCTGTCTTGCTGAGCATAGTAACACACGCACTAACATTCAGCAGGTGTCAACTGCTCTCTGCTGAATTCATCAGGTTCAATAAATAGCTTTGAATACCTCTGCGTCCTAAACTCTTGTCTTCTGCCCACAACCAAAACAGACTGCAGCCATGGATGGCAGAAAACTATCGGTCCCAGGGGAGCAGCAAGAGGCACCAGAAGAGCTGGTGTGAAGGGGAATAATTCATTGTATAGATTAATGAGGTGAAGAATGCAGCCCCTGCCCCCTCCCCCCCGTCCGTCCTCCCCCCCTGTATAACCCCTGACCTCTAGACACTGGAATTTGCCCTTCAGCTACTGGGCTTATTTGCTGGATCAGGTCTTGGCAGAAATGTTTGTCAAAGAGAATGGTGGAAGTATCTCCTAACTTCTGAGCCCAGTCCGCAAATTCAGGCAGGCGAGGCACTCGGATGTTCCGGGAAAAGTCAAAGGAGAAAAGCTGGTCCTCTTCAAAAGCCTCGGAAAGTCCCACGCTGGGACTCCCATCCTGACAGTAGGTCGTGTGCAGGAATGTGTAGTTTCGCGGCTCCTCCTGCCGCCCTAGCGCGGGAGCTGCAATGGACACGGGGACAGGGTTCAGGGAGGCAGGCGCCCCTCCTCCTCCTTAGTTTAGCAAACAGCCAGGCCTGCAACAAGGAGGGCGCTGGGGCGGGGGCGACCCCCTCTAACGTCTGTTATGTAGGCTCTCCCCCTCCCCCTCCCCCCGAGGGGGTGGGTAAAGAAATTGGGATGTCTCTCCAAACTACCTCTGCCCATAAAAAAGGACAACTGCCTGAAGTTGTAAAAAGGGTCTACAATCTACGGTGAGATTCAGAGTCACAGTGTTGGCTGTGTGTTCGTGCACTACACAAAGGCGCCCGGCCAAGGAGGTAGTCGGAGGCTGACAACTAGCTGGTACTCTGCTCACCACATCACGCAGCCTGGCACTAGGATGCATCCTCCCACACGGGAGACCTGTCTAATTCATAGAAGACCACCATATTGACATGCGAAGGGGCTGGACGTGTCCCCCAGCCTTAGAATGCAGGGCAAAGAAATGGGCATGGCCTCCTGAGCTACAGATGACACTGTCCCCTCCTATGTCCAGACACACACGGTACACAGGAAACCAGTGTCCCGGCTTCATTTCAGCCATTTCATTGGCATCAGGCCTCTCTGAAAACAACTTCCCCTTCCTCAACTTCCAGCTCTTGCAATGACAGGACTGGGGGAAGTGCCCCCACAGATGCAAGAAATAATCCCTGTTCTTTGAAACTTCAGGCAGGAATGCCCCAGCGGGCAGGAAAACTATCTTCCACCCAACACCTAATACCTAGAACCAGACAGTTAGAGTAGAGGGCTCTTCCAGATCATTCTTCCATCCTGTCTCAGCCTTTTCTGAGAAGGAAATTAAGGACCAGTACAGATGAGAGACTTTTCCAGAATCACAGGGAGAGCGGTGACAGAGTACAGAGTAGACCCTTGAGTGCAACAGCACAACTAACGTTTGTTTTGTTGAAATCCCAGCGCTCCCACTTTCCAACTGTGTAATAAACTAAACTGTCTCATTTTCTTCATCTGTAAAATGGATAGAATCTCTGCTTCCAGAGATTCTTAAATGAAATTTAGAATGCACCTGTGACGCTGTTTGCTGGCCATCTGTGGTAGCTCCTTTTCCCAATTCTGCTAGTCTCCACTCTCCCACAGTACTTCCCACCACACACTGAGCACAGGGCTCTTCAAACGCTCTGAATTGGCTCTGCAGGCTGGAAGCCCATCCAAATGGAAGTAAAGGGGAGGCGCTGTCATACCTTGGGTGGCGGTCCAGGAGCGGGGCAGCAGCCACAGAAGGTGTAGCAGCCGCAGCAGCGTGGCTCCCTGCTTCTGTTGATAATGACCCATTGCTTCACCCACACAGTGGGCCAGGAGCTATCAACCTACTGACCCAGGTCCCCAAACTCCCTCCCAGATGACGTTCTGCCAGCTCACTTCCAATAGTGTCCTTGCCATTTTTGGCTCAACCAATCACAAAAGTGGAGGGTTTAACATCATCAGTCGCTGGGGAGAGAGGCCTGGGGCCAGCAACCTCCTGAAGTCGCCTCTTTCACCGGGCCAGAGTGGGTGTGTAACTGGGCTGCGTAAGCGCGGAGGAATGCCTGCCTCCTGGTGGGGATCCCTCTTCAGTACCAGGCCATGAGCCTCAGCCCGGAATCTGACCCACAGGCTCTTCAGAGCAGCGCCACCAGGTGCCAGAACGCTGCAGGGGGTAGCACCTCTTCCCACAGCAACCCCCCCAGGGCTCTTCCCACTCCGCTTCCTCCCTCCTGGCCCCGCCTCCTTCTCACAGAGCTACCTCCTTCAGGCATTAGCTCTAACCCGTTCTATCGAAATAGAAGGAAAATTGGGCCCAGTGCTAGAAATGCAAAGAGGAACAGGTCATATACCTGCCTTCAAAGGGCTTAAAGTCTAGTGGCGGTATAATGAATACATAAATACACAACAACATAATGCATTCAAATAAGAACAAGCCAAGTGTTCCAGAAGTAGTAATTTTATGAAAATGAAGGAATAGGTGAGACATAATCAGAAAGGCTTCTAAGAGTCTGGAAGGAAAAACGATTTGACCAGCAGAACATGAGGGAAGAGAAAAGAACTCCAGGTCAAGGGACAGGCAAATGTGTAAAAGTCAAACGCATTCAGAGAGCCCTCCTTTGGAGACCTCAGTGGTGTTGCATGTGAATGTAGAAGAGACTGCTCACGTGCCCTTTTCAGTCATAGGGACGTGGTGGGGAGTGTTCAGATGAGCTACATGTGGCAGGAACCAGATCACATGAACCCTGTTATGACACAAGACGGGTCTGACTTTAAAACCAAGGGGGGAGGGGTGCCGGATGGTTCAGCAGGTTGAGAGCTTATCTTGCAGGCCCGGGATCTGAGGATCGAATCCTCACCCCAGCTTGTGCAGACCCATTGGCTGAACTGGGGTGTGCCCCCAGTTTGATTCTCATCCGGCAAGCTTTCTATGTAGGAGGCTCCCCGTTCAGCTGCTGCCCTGAGCGTGCCTCCCATGCGGAAGGCCCCTAGCTAGTTCCTGCCCTGTGCAGCCCCTGCACCCACCTGTGGAATGAAACTATGTAGAAAACTAATGATGTACAACTGTGGAGACTGCTCTGGGACCTCCCCCTTCTCTCTGTCTCTCTATTTCTCTCTGTCAAAAACAATTAAAAACAAAACAAGGAGCAAACAATCATTTCAACATTTTAAAATAATTGTTCTGATATTTTAAAGTTAAACAATGGACTGGCACTTAGAAAGAATTGAGGCAAAACTGCTGGTCAAAAGTCTGTAGTCTTTGTAACTTTCAGTTTTATATTCCACCTATAAGTGAGGTCAGTCTATGCAGGGGTCTCCAAATCATGGCCCATGGGCCGGAGGCCCTCTCATCCGGCCCATGGAGACCTTTTTATCTGAATAAAATAATATTAAATAAATAATTAAAAACAACATCTATGTTTTGATTCTTTTTATTTGGACCTCGAGTGTGTAGTCAGCCCCCAAACTGCTATTTTATAGTTAATGCGGCCCGCGGGCTGAAACATTTGGAGATCCCTGGTGTATAGTATAAGGGATGCCAGGATAGCTCAGCAATTGAGCACTTGCCTCACAATCATGAGGTCTAGCATTCAATTCCTGGCCCTGACCTGTGCAAACCCATATGCTGAACGGTGGTGCAACTGGTAACCACCAGGATGGCTCAGTGGTAAAGGTTCTCGCCTCCTGTGAGGGAGGCCCTGAGTTCGATCCCCGCCCTGAACAACCCCAAATCCACCTGTGTGGAATGAAACCATGTCACAACTAATGATGTACAACTATGGAGACTACTCTGGGCCCTCCCCACTTCTCGCTGTCTCTCTCCTATCTCTCTCTCACCTTCTCTCAAACAATAAAGTAAATCTTTTTTAAAGAGTCTGCAGTATACGACATCAAATAAAAAGTTCTGCATGTGCACACACACGCACACACACGTACACACTGCCCTTTTAGAGCAGTACAGCAGTAATTTAGGTGAGAAGTGTGAAGATCATGAATGAAGTCATGAACAGAGGAGGTGGAAGGAATCAAATATTGAGAAAATTAGGAAGTACAATCTAAAGGGCTACTGATTAGATGTGGGAAGGTGAGGTGGAGGGGTTGGAGTAACACCCAGGTTTCTAGATTGGGGGGTTGGGTGGGTGGTCAGTGATGGACTGGCTTGAGGAAGCAAAGAATGCCACAGAAACAGGTTTGATGAAGAAGAGAATGGATGTAGTTCCGTGCATGTTGAATGTGAGATGCCTGGGGACCAGCCACGCAGGAGGCGTGAGGTATGTGGGTATGGATTTCAGGTATGGGCTGAAGAACCTTCATTTGAGAGAATCAGCAGCACAAATGCTGAAGCAGACACAAGTGAACTGTGCAGAGAGGAGTGAGAAGTGACACAAAGACATATGTCTGCATGAGTTCAGACCCCAAACCTCATACCAATTAGGAACCAGGCTCCAGTCAGGAACATGGAACCACTCGAGGTATTTCAGACTGAATTTCATATAGAAATTTCATAAAAATGGTGTTAAAAAGGCAAGACGTGCAAAAGGAAAGAAGAGAATGGCTGGAGGTGTGGATAGAAAAAAGGAATATGCCTGGAAAATCAGAAGATACTATTGCCCCAAGCTGGAATCCATGACTACACCGGCTATTGTCCTGAGGCACACACAGTCAGAGGCAGTATGGGATCTACTGAAAAGGTGTCATCTCCATCCAGGCTGGATCATTGAGAAGGTACTTCCTCTGCCCAAGAGGCTGGAGTCCAGAATCACCCTGTTCTTGCTGCTGCTATAGCTACAAGCAACTGCCACTGTTAGAAACTAAAGCAGGAAGCTTCTGGGTTTCTCCTGCCTCGTATCTAGAGACTGTCATTGGAAGCCAACTGGCTGGGAAGGCTAGGAAGTACACACCTTGCAGACTGACTCCTAGGCTGAGCAGTCCAGAACACAGCACAGAAGGGCGGGCCAGGCACAGACACTACTAGGTGATAACAAATACACTTTGTAAGAACCTGGTGGCACCAGGAGCATCCAAAGAGCTAAAAGAACAAGGGAGCAGCAGATTCCGAGAAACAGAGGTACTCCATGAAGGGCAAGGTCAGCATTATCAGGTGCTACTCAGAAATCAAAGATGGACTGGAAAGTGTCCTGAGATTTGGTAACGAGACCGCTGACAAATGTACTGAGAGCAGTTTCTGTGTTGCAGTGGGAGCCAACTCCAGATTGTGGTGGGCTGAGCAGTCAGTGGGAGGTGAGGAAGAACCTGTCAGAGGATGTGCTGCAAGTTTAATAGAGAAGAAAATGAGAGCGATAGAAAAGGTAGGGGACGATGCAGGGAGAAAGAACTCATGTGGTAACTAAGTAACCTTAGGAATGAATCTATGTGAATATGGTCCATCTGTGTTTCTAAGACTTCCAAAATCCATACGCCCCTTTGAAAAACAAATAATAGCAATAACAGCCTGAAACAAAAACAACCCATAACCACCTGGATCTTCTAAAAACACATGTGTGGGGGAGAGGGAGGGAAGGCAGAGTACCAGGGTCAGAGTCGGGTTTGGAAACCATTGTTATACTCCAAAAAAACCAGAACATCTTCCCAATGTCCCTCTCTTTGTGGATTAACCCATCCATAGATCCTATGGTGGGAAGATTCAGGCCCCTTGGAAAGTATAATAGAAAAGAAGTGTGGGACATACCAGGATTGGAAGGGCAGATATATGGTACACAGTCACCCAGGTGTCAGCTAACTTCTGCCTCAATAGTAAATGTTTTGGGCTTTGTGGGCCCCTCTCTCTCTGTCATGAGGACTGAGCCTGGCTGCGAAACAGCCATAGGCAACATGTAAATGACAGAGGGTGGGTCTGCTCCCAGTTTCCTCCCAGCTTTTCTTCCCACTTCCTGGGATCTCCTTCTCAGTCTCCTTCCTGGACTACTTTCCTTCAGCTACTTTTTAAATATTGGTGTTCCCCAGACTGTTGTTCTTAACCTTCTTTTTACTTATTATGGACAATGAAATTTAAATTTATATAATATACGTGGGTCACAAAATATAATTCTTTTGCTTTTTTCTAACCATTTAAAAACATAAAAACCGTTCCTGTTTCTCAGGCCATACAAGTATAACCAGACAATGGACTGGATTTTGCTCACAGAGCATAGTCTCCTGAACATTGTTCTATGCATGTGGTCAGAATGGGGATGAGACCCAAAATAAACCGCCCCGCCAAAGAAGAGGCTCATTGGCCCTTGGGGATAACAATTGCTTAATGAATGCACTGTGCTCCAGGTACAACAGGTTTGGAAGGAAGTCTGGGTGAACAAACAGGATGAAAAGGATTGGGTGGGAAGGCTAGGAACAGGTATAGCAGACACTGCAACTACTCTGGGTGGAAGGAGGCAAAAGGGAGCCAAGTTCTCCACAGAGCGTAGAGGGTGGACACAGCCAGCATGAGGAGAAATATAACCACCATCACCAGGACAGAGGTGAGGTGTGATCAACTACTTTCTTACTTAGTATAAATGGTAACGAGTTCAAACAAAATACTTATAACTACCCTTCCCTCTATGTAATCCTGCTTTCTCTTAGGACCCTCCAACAACCTCCAGAATAGATTACCGTAACTCAAAAATGTTCTCTAGGGGAAGCCAGGATGGCTCAGCGGGCTAAGCGCTTGCTTTGCAGCCTCAGGGACCGGGGATTGAATCCCGGCCCCAGCCCCAGCCTGTGGGGACCCATATACTGAACTGGAGTGTGCTTCCCATGGGGAAGGCCCCCAGCCCAGTTCCTGCCCTGTGCGGCCCCCACCCACCTGTGTGAAATGAAACTGTGTCAAAAACTGATGCTGTACAACTATGGAGGCTGCTCTGGGTTGTCCCCCTTCTCTTTGTTTCCCACTGTCTGGGTCTCTGTCAAATCTTAAAAAAAGAAAAAAGTCTCTAATCGTTTTGGGGAAGTGATAATCATGGGCAAGAGAGAAGCAAGACAGCCAGTTCAGAGTCCTGGTAGCTGTCTACTTTGGTCTTTGGATATGCATGCCTCTGGCAATAATGATGTAACCCGTAAACCCAGGAGGCCCTGGCTTTCTAACACTCACCTCTTCCACCCCTTCCTAGTACTACCCTACTTTCTGTCCTGGCAAATCCAAGTTTTCTGAAACAGTCATGGGCAACTATCTCTGCACTTTCATGCTTGCCATTAAAACCTTAACCCTCACCTGTGAGATTGCTCACTAGTATTTCTGTGTTGCTAAGTCAAATCGACTCTGCAATCTCTGCAGCACTGGACTCCGCTGGCCACGCCTCCTTCCCCACAGGCCTGTTGTGTTGGCAGCCCCGACAGTGCTCTCTCCTAGTGCTCCTCCCATTTCTTAGTCTCCTCTGTGGACTCCTTTCTTCCAGCTACCCTTTAAGTGGTATCCCCTGGAGTTTTGTCCTTAACCTTTTCTCTCCTTACACTATGCAACTCTTGGCCGGCATAGTCCCACCTGCCACCCATTAGCACCGATTTGCTGACGTCCAAATGTACCCCTTCAGCTCAGCTCTTACTCAGCGTCCCACACCTCCTTGTACCCAGCGGCGTTAGGCAGCTGCCCTGGGTGTTGTGTAATGCAAGTCTTCAAACCGTATCCACAAAAGTCTCCCTCAAGAAATTTTTTAAATGTATTTTTAGTTTAAAAATTATTTCAAAACCAAATACATTTATATAATAATTATTATGCCATAATTTATTATATTTAATAAGGCTATTTTGCTTATAAGCAATAGAAACCAACTCTGGCTAACTCAACTATTAAAATGGCAGTTTATTAGGGACATACTGAGCTTGCTCATGAAATCAAGAGTAGGTATGCTAGCCTCAGAAAGGGTAGCCAGGGGCCCTGGCAGCAGGGGCTGAGCTGCTATTAATATGCTTCACCTGCAAAGGCCTCCAGCCTCTCTCTTTCAAGTGTCACACTGTTGGGAAAGACAACCGGACGGGCTCAGCTGTGTTTTTAGGTGTGTAGCGCACATGAATTAGCAGTGGCCAAGCACAATACCACCTCTAGGCATTAGAGCTATTTCCAGAGAAGGGAGAATCATCATGAACCAAACAACCATCTCAATAGAGCTCTCTTCAACTTAAGGCATCCCGCACAATTGCATGAGGTCATCTGAGGAGTAAACAGAGGGTTAAATCGGTACTGATGCTCAGATAGCACTTCCCAGCTAAGCACCTGGGTGATACAGGTCATCTACTCGATGATCTCGGGTTGGTCATGAGTCTTGCCACAAATTCAAAATACATTTCATATAATTCAATGGTGATTTATCAATAAAAATATTTTTTAAAGATTTATGTTTATTTTTTTGACAGAGAGAGATACAAAGACAGAGAGAAGGGGTAGGGTCCAGAGCAATCTCCATAGTTGCACATCATTGGTTTTTCCAGTTTCATTCCACAGCTAGGCGCAGGGCTACACAGGGCAGGAACTGGGTCGGGGTCTCGCCCCAGTGAGAACCAAACTGGGGGAATTCCCCAGTTCAGCATATGGGTCCTCACAGGCCAGGGTTCGATCCTTGGTCCCCGGGGCTGCAAAGCCAGTGCTTAATCCATTGAGCCATCCCAGCTTCCCCAATAAAAATATTTATATTCCTCTGATTCCCTATGACTAAAATAATTTTTAAAAATCACTTCACTAAGAAAATTTCCAAACAACACAAAAAAAGAATCTAATAAACCCCACGTACTCTCATAAGTTTCAACAATTTTCAATATTCTAAAAGTCTTCCATTCTTGTTTCATCTATTCTCCTGCTCCACACTCTTCTTTTCCTGGAGTATTTTAAGCAAATTTTGTCATTATATTGCACAAAGAAATATTTCTAAGGGTATCTACAATAGATTATAACTTTTAAGATAACTACAATACTGTCACCACAAATAAATTAAAAACAATCGCTTAACTTCATTTAATCCAATCTGTGTTCATTTTTTCCCAACTCTCTCAAAAATGTCTAAATGATGTTTCAAAAAAGAGCAGTGTCTTGGTTTTCAAACTATGCTTTCATTTTTTAAAAATTAGTGAATTTTCTGTTTTATATTCTCATAAACCCAATGATTGTTCAATAATAAATTCTAATAGGAAAATTAAGTTTAGAAATTACTACTATTCTGAATCCAACTCCATCTCAGAATTTATAAAATTAAACTCATCACCTTCCCTTCCCAACATGTTTCAACTCTTGCATTTAAGACCTCAAGAATGACTTCAATGTCCAGCCAATTATCTGAGCTACAAATATGAGTCGACCTTGACAGCTTCACCTTCCTCAAACCTTCTCATCTGTTTACCAAGTCCTATCAATTCTCCGTCTTTATCATCTTTTGAATCTATCCTCCCTTTTCTTTCCATTCCCACTGGTTCAGGCCTTCATTGGTTTATGTTTCTTGGATTACTGCAACTTTCTAGAAATTGGTCTGTCTCCAATCTTTTCATTTTCCAGTGCTGCTAAAGGGATGCTTTTATTTGTATATTTGGTCGCATCATACTTTTGTATGAAAACCTTCAATGGGTCTATGTAATCCACTTTCCTTGGCATAACCCTTAATGACCTGGACCCTACTTCACCTACTACTCCTATATTGCTTTGAGACAAATCTCCCTTCCCTCAGGAAGCCTTCCTGGAACTGAGTAGAGTAGTACACAGCCTCTTCAGTAAGCTTCCACAGCACCCTGTACCTGCCATTACCAACACTTTGATGATTCTCTGTCTGCTTCAGTCATCTCACGCCCATTGCAAGGTCCTTAAAAGATCATGTCCAGTTCTTTTACATTCTCAGTCGCCACTAAGAAGGCCTACCAGCAAGTGACTGCTCACTGGACAAATAAATGGTGCTGAAGCTGAGCCTGGAAGCTTTCAAGCTTTAGATGAACAATTGACCTTTCTTCTAGCAGATTTCAACAGGAAATCTGATCAACCATGTCTATGGGCTACTCTACAAACATCTTCACCCACACTGTCTGCCCTGTGCACGCCCACCACTCTTCCCATTCCATTCTAGACCCCTTCCAACTGCCATTTTCTTCCCATTCCCGGCTACCTCCTACTTCAGAGAGCAACCCTAGCCACCTAGCTGCCACATTTACCCTCATTCCCAGCTCAGTTAATCTCTTCAAGTCCATATTCATCCTTTCCTGTTAGCTACATTACTAGGATATAGCAATATTCTCAACTGCTCTACAAGGCTGGAATTTATTAACCCACTATACGAGGTCTGTCCAGAAAGTATCCAGCCATGTAATATGAAAAATGGAGGCTTTTATTGAAGAAGATACAATAAATATTGTACATAGGACAATGACGCCTCAGTTCCCTGCAAAGTAGGCACCTTGAGACCTCACGGTTCTCCAGCGTCCACTCCACATTCTCAGGTGCTCTACTTGCTCAGGTCTTCCAGAACGTGGACCACTTTCAACAATTCTCAACCATCTCTGAAGCATTTGTGACACACTTTTTTTTGTGCAGCACTCATTGCATCATTCCTGAAAGCCTTATGAATTATCCAAATAGTTTCCTTGGAGGAATGTTCAAGCTTACTGCAAAAATTGATGCAGGTTTGTGGCTCTACTTGCTCAGTCACTTTAAAAGAGATGGCTACCCAGCATACATTTTCACTCAGCAGCGTCTAGCGCCCCCACTGACTAGTACAGTGACGTCATCATCGTTCATGCATGCGCATTCCAGTCCACTCTCCTTGGCTGCCATGTTACATCAATGTCATGCAAACCGTTCTCATTATGTTGGCAATGGTTGGATTTTTTCCAGACAGAACTTGTATAATCAAGAAAACTCTGGGTCAAAGAGGTTCATTTGCTTATTTAGCAGCTATTTATTGACCACCCTGTATATATCTGGCAGTATGCTGGGCACCAGACACCTATCATCAAACTTATAATCTAATGAAAATAAGGAGACATTAAATGAGTTAATGTACCGATCTATAAAAGCACATTGTAAAAGGTACTATGAAGGAAAAGACCTAAGATTCCCTGAGAGGCTAACTGGAGCTGGGGACCTACTGATATCAAGATGGGATGTCAGGGGTGAGTAGACGTTAGTGAGGCAGAGTGGGAACAAGCGTGTACCAACAGAGGAAACAGCATATGTAAGACCCCAAGGCAGGAAAGGGACTGGCTCCTTAAGGAAGTGAGGGAAGACTAGTGTGGCTGAAGCGTAGTGAATAGAGGACAGCAGATGTGGCCAGAGGCAGGCAGAAGCAAGATCATGTGGGACCCTGTGGACCACACAGTTTGGGGTTCTCTTCTAAGTGTAATTATTTTGTTTTTTTAAAGATATTTTTATCGTTTTTGACAGACAGAGACAGAGAGAAGGGGGAGGGCCCAGAGCAGTCACCATAGTTGTATGTCATCAGTTTTCGACGTGATTTCATTCCAAACATGTAGGCAGGGGCTGCACAGGGCAAGAACTGGGCTGGGAGCCTCCTACATGGGAGACACAGCCCCTTGGTGCCTTGAGCCAGGGACAGAACGGGGCGGGGGTGGGGGGGTGGGGGGGACAGGGGAAAGGGCAGAGCCAAACTGGGGGCCTCCGCATGGGAAGCACACTCCAGTTCAGCATATGGGTCTGCACAGGCCAGGACCGGGATTCGATCCTGGGTCCCTGGGGCTGCAAAGGGAGCACTTAACCTGCTGAGCCATCCCAGCTTCCCTTAAGTGCAATTGGTTCTGATGCTGCAACTATCTTATTTCTTCTCATCTCATGTGTGAATGTGTGCTAAGGTTCTAGCTGACCAACCTACAGTCCCTCCAAAGCCAATCACATGGTGCACACTACAAATAACTACCAAGTAAATCTTCCTACAAATGTAGCTCTCACTTCCCCAATCACAAAACTTAAAGAGCCCTCTCCTTTCTACTATATTCAGTCTGAATTACTTAGCCTGGGACCCCCATACTCTTGAGTTCTATCCATAGATGACAAAAAACTGCTCTCTAATATCAGTAGTGACCCCCATAACAACTAGCGAGTGTTTCCCCTTTCTTCATTTTCCCACACCTATCTGGGACATCTCACTTCCTCATCAATTAAAACAGGGATTCTTAACTTGCAATCCACATGCCATAAAATTCAGGGATCTATGGATTTGGATGGAATAAAAAAAGTGACCTTATTTTCAATAACATCTAACTGCAATTCAGTTTTATGAATGTAGAAAATAAATCGTTGTAGTCCTGGCGGTACCTTAATGTTGTCGTCAATAGAAATCATCACCTATTAATATTTTCATATCACATATACAGGCATCTCAAAATATCTTTACTTTACAATTATGGGAGTTGTTAGACCTGCTGACAAATCTTTTTATTTAATGTATCATTTAAGAAATACTTGTACTGTATTATTAAGGAAACACATATTACTAGACCTTCATACATTTCTTTAAATATTTTGATAATTGTATATTTATTTATGCATTTACAAATACTATTGTTGGACAAGGTCCAAAGGTGCCACCAAACTGCTGAAGTCCATGGCACAAGCAAGCTTAAAACCTCCTAATTAGCCATTCATTTAAAAAAACATGTCACCAGAGCCCTCTCTTGTTCTGGCTTACTCCTATTATGGTATGTTGTTCTGCTTTACCGTCTTGTTTGATGCTCTGCCATTGGTTCCACTTCCTATTCTTCCTCTCTGTATCGGGACCTAACCCAGAGCTCAATTTATGACCCACATCTAAATTGTTTTATACTTCTTCCTTTATAAATCTCACCTACCTGCATAACTGATTCAAAGATAACTCCCAAATCCACCACACCTAATCTTTTTTTCTCCATCCTCAACCCTAGAACTACCTGGTGTGCTGGTGTGCTTAGCAACCAGAACAACATACTATCCAGACGCAGACTGCCTGCATTCAAATCCCAGCTTTGGTCACTTACTAAAAGTGTGACCATAGGTAAATTTAACATTTCTTGCTTCAGTTACTTCATTTGAAAATTGGGGGTGATAAGAGTATCCACTTTATAGGGTTATAATTAAGAGATTAATGTATGTAAAGCACTTATAACTAGGCTTGACATATTTTAAGGACTCGGTTAGCTATCACCAGACTCACCTCTTTCTAACCCTTAACATTTTTATTTGGCATTTATTAACAGGTATAGTGCTAGCCACTAGGTATATGAAGATAGAGTTCCTATCTAATGACATAGATCTGATCAAGTCATTGTTCCAAAACTTTCAGTGGCTCCCCATTAAATCCAAACTTAACAGCTTTCGAAATCCTTCCCTAGGGGAAAGCCGAGATGGCTCAATGGGTTGAGCGCTCGCTTTGAGGCCCCAGGAACCGAGGATCGAGTCCCAGCCCCGGCCCAGGTGGACCTACATGCTGAACTGGGGAGTTCCCACAGTTCAGTTCTCTAGCTGTCTCTGTATCTCTCTCTCTTTCTGTCAAAAATAAAATAAAATAAAAATAAATATGCACTGAAGATAAAATAATTACTCTCTATAAATATAAAAAAAAAAGAAAAAGAAACCTTTCCCAATATTATCGCAAATAAATTTACCTTCCAGTCATCTCTCCTCCTGCTCTACTTCTCGTAGCTTATATTCTATTCTGGCCAGACTGTACTATACTGCTGTGAAAGTCACCTGTGCTGTTCTTTTTTAAAGATTTATTTTTACTGTTTTTTGACAGAGAGAGAGACAGAGAGGGGGGTGGGCCCAGAGCAGTCTCCACAGTTGACAGCACTAGCCTTCCACATAGTTTCACTCCACAGGTGGACGAGGGCTGTGCAGGGCAGGAACTGGGCCAGGAGCCTCCCACATAGGCCCCAGCAAGAACTGAACTGGGGGCACACCCCAGTTCAGCATGTGGGTCCATATGGGCAAGAGCCGGGGTTCAATCCTCAGGCTCCGGGGCTACAAAGTGAGTGCTTAACCCACTGAGCCATCCCAGCTTCCCCACCTATGCTGTTCTGCTTCTGTCTGTCTTCACACCTCTCCAATGTCTCAGATGTGCACTTGATAGCAATGATTATGTCTTACTATGATTATGTCCCCAGTACTATGCATGGTGCCCTGTGAACACATTTAACAATCTTATCTAAGTCACATATTTACGAAGCATCGATTTCCTTCAACATTTGCTCACTTTGTGAGCACCTCATATTAGCCAGGTATTGTGCCAGGAGCTGGGATATATATTAAAAAACAAAGAAACAAACAAAAAACCACCACAGCACTTTCTCAAGATCAAAGTCTAATGAGGGCAAGAAACATGTAATCACACAAAAGCCATTCACTGTGAAAGGTGTAATCATAAGAGGGACACCAAGGAGTGAGCAGTCAGCTCAATTTGGGAAGCAAGAGTAGGCTTTTCAGATGATGCTGGGGAAGTCTACCCTATGTTAGACTGCAGTATGTGTAAAATACAGGGGCACAAAACAATGGTATGTCTAGGAAACAGTTCATTATGGCTGGAATATAGGGCACATGATGTGGCTAGACACAAAGCTGAAGGTAGACAGATTCACCAAGCATAGGAATGGGACTATCACAAAGGCAAGGAGGAATTAACATCGGGTTTAAACAGCAGCACACAGCCAGAGTTGTATTTTGGAATGCTCACTAGTGACAGTATTGTGGCAGAGGCAGAGAGGAAAATCTCGGGCAGCATTATTCAACAGAACTTACTGCAACGATGGAAATGTCCCACGAGGGGTTTGGGTAAGAAATTCGTGGAATAAGCCCTGTTGAGGTCACTTCCTCAGACATTGTCAAAAAAGTTAAAAACTTGTAGTAGAAGATGCCAGACTGAATAAAAAGCAGCTTTTTTAAAGAAACTTTAAAATATAATAATAATAAATAAAAAAAATAGAACACGGCTTGAAGAAATGGTTGGAGTATCACCTATAACCATTCTGAATATTCTCCAACAGTATCTAAGGATGTCAAGTCAGCGAAAGATGGGTACTGAGAATGCTCACACCACTTCAAAAACAGTGCATCGAGTGTTCATGAGTTTTTGGGCCTCTGCAGAGACAATGAAGATGAAGTTTTAAACCGGATCATCACTGGAAATGAAACTTGGGTTCATCATTATGAGCCTGAGTCAAAGCAGGAGTCCACACAGTGGCATGAAAAGGGCGCCCCACCCCCTAAGAAGTTCAAGGTGCCTTAATCAGCTGGAAAAATCATGGCTACTGCTTTCCTGGCATATGGAGAGTACCCTGCTGAGCTATTACAAAGATAAGGGTGTCACAATAACCAGAGAGTACTATTCCAGTCTGCTGAAACAGTTAAAAGAATCTGTGAAAGAGAAAGAGGAAAATGGACCAAAGGGTGCTGCTTTAGCACAACATGCCCATGTACAAGAGCAATGTTGCTGCTCTTCACAATTGTGGCTTCCAAACATTAAACCAGGGGAAGCCGGGATGGCTCAGTGGGTAAAGCGCTCACTTTGCAGCGCCGGGGACTGAGGATCGAATCCCCGCCCCGGCCCGTGCGGAACCATGTGCTGAACTGGGGAGTTCCCCCAGTTCAGTTCTCTCTCTCTCTGTCTCTGTATCTCTCTCTCTCTGTCAAAAAATTAATAAAACAAATAAATAAATACTTAAAAGAATGTTTCTCATCTTTATAAAAAACAAACAAACAAACAAACAAAAAAAACATTAAACCACCCTCCCTACAGTCCAGACCTGGGTCCATCTGCTTTATTATTTGTTCCCAAATATGAAAAAAGCTTCAAGGGAAGAAATTTACAGACGATGAAGAGGTTAAAGCTGCAATTTGAGGGCAAAAACAAAACATTTTTTTGAGGGTATAAACTTATTGAAAGATCTGAAAAGTGTAGGGTTAAGGGTGAGTATACTGAAAAGAAAAAATAGCTTTTTTTTTTTTTTTTACCCTTCTTCCCCTTTATTCTGTGAATTTCTTGACCACACCTTGTATAATGTATGCTGTCCAATATGACAGACATTAGCCATATGTGGCCAATGAGAACTTCAAATGTGGCTAGTGTACCTGAGGAACTAAATTTAAAATTGTGATATTAATTTGAATAGCCACATGTGTCAAGTGACTACTGTATTGAACAGTACAACTTTAGCAAGAGGGAAAATCAGTTAGGAAGCTATTCATGTAGCTCAGGTGACAGGACAAGGACAAAGTTTAATTCAATGGCTATTTTAGAGGCAAAATAAGTCTAGTGGATACAAAGTTGTGAAAAGAAATAAAGAATGAGCTCCCAGATTCAGGCTTTGTCAATGAATAGCTGCCATTAGCCAGGGTAATATAGGAGCAAGTCTAGTGCACATTCAGATTGCATCAATATTTTTTATAAGACTTATTTAAACCAAACTTACAACATATGCCAGGGAGCAAGATCTCAAATACTCCCCAGATTGCATCAATTCTGAACAGGTTGAAGTGTCTGGGGTTACCCAAGTGCTAATATTTAGTAGCAAGTTTAGCTCAGTAATTTTCTGAACTAAAGATAGAGATTTGAAAGGATTTGAGTCACTAAGTGAGATTAGAGAAGACGAACAGAACTAGAAGTAAACTAATGCAACATCCTCACAAACATCAATACGCAGGAAGGAACTAAAGAAGAGTCTGTGAAGGGGACTGGAGGGAAACACGGAGAGAAACAAGTGAGACTGGTCACAGAAGTCAAGGGTATAGGAAATTTCAGGGAGGATGCATGATCAGCTGTCAAATGCTTCAGAGAGGTCAAATAAGGTGAGAACTGAAAAGTGCTTCCAGCTTTGCCAATTAGGAGGGCCTCGGTGACATTTGCCAGGTCAGTTTCAGTAGTGGAAGAAATGGGCTGAGGAGTGGGGATGGAGCAGAGAGAGACACCTTTACATAACTTCAGCTCTGGACTGTGCAGGGCAGCTGAGGGGTAAATGAGAGTCTCTAAGGATATATATTTTTCTTCCCCCCCCCCTTTTTTTTTTTGACTGGAAAACTCACAGAATGGAATTGAGAATACCAATTGGTAGAAAAGGGAGGATAGCTTCAGAGTAATATGTAAGGTTGACCAGGTTAAAAGAAATTTCCTTAAAACAGGACAGAGGACTTCTAGTAAATACAATGAACAGTAAAGGGTTACAGACATGGCCCAGTTTATAAGGGGAAAGCAGGGAGTTCTGCAAGTTGGCCCTTCTGTTTTGTTGAAGGAGAGTGGCGGTGGGGGGTTTAAATTTAAACCTGGGAGTCAAGGTGAGGTTATTGGCTATGAACAAGTAAAAGGTCTGCTTCAGGTGACAACTTAAATCACTGTGACATCCTTAATTTAGATTTTTATGGGTCTGATTCAAGACCGAGTAGAGGTCAAAACCTTAGGAAAAACTATTTAAGTTTTAATTTAAATGGTCAAGCACGAGATAAGTAAAAGTGATCAGAAGGCTTAAGTTCTGTAGAAGGCAGGAGTGCTGGGGCTAGCAGTCTCAATGAAATCATAGTTTAGGTAGGTTCAAGGGAAACGAGGTTTTAAAACTGCCTCAAGCAAAGATGCGAAACAACGCCCACATCTTGCGACCGCACCTCATCTCCCCGCCGGGCAGGCACCGTGACGGTAACCAACTCCCTCTCTCCCGCGATCTAGCCACACTACACCGGGGAAGGGTCACCCTGCAAACCCTCACATCTTCAGGTCCCAGCCCCATTCTACTTCACTGACAAGTTTGGTGATGCGTATTTCTGCGGGACTCCGTCCAAGACAACCCAAGCTGCACCTTACACCTGCGCAAAAAAAAAAAGAAAGGCGTCAGGCCGCCCCGGACCCGCGAGGGCGCAGACAGTAGGGAGGGAGCCGTGGGGTAGTAGGTCGGCGCGCCACACCCGCTTCCGCCCCACCCCCCGCGCGCGTCCCCGCACCCGCCCGGGGAGCGGAGGTGCCTGCTTTGGACGCCTGCGCATTGCTCCTCTCCCCTTGGCCTCGCGCACTCCTTTCCCTTCCCCCAGTCGGTCGCACCCTTGCGCCTGCGCAGTGCACGTTCCGGGCTGCGGTGGACATGCTGAACCCGTACTGAGAGGCGAGTTGGGGGTGGGGGGGGGACAAGGTTGTTGATGGCAGGATAGAAAGCCAGGGATATGGAGAAGCAGCTGAATTAGAGCGCTCTGGGTCTCTGGAAGTAAGTGGGGGCCGTGCACTTCCTTGGCCACTTTCGCGACCCCCAGGAACCTTCGGAAAACTGGCCCTAGTTGGGGGGAGGGAGGGAGGAAACGTTTGGCACGTGACCTGGGTCAACCAATCTGGGTGTTGCTGACGTGGCCGCGCGGCCCCGATGATCTCCCCACCCCCCAGGTCTATCGGGAAGGGCGGGGCTGGGGGCTACGCCCCCTCCCCCAACAGAGTTTCAGTTTCCGGGGGGGTGACACCCCGGATTACATCCTCCCCCCGCACCAAGCCGAGGGGAACACTGGATCCCCCTGGAACGTTCCAGGATCCAGGTAAGAAGGGGACCATTGGGCAGGGATATTGCCAGTCATTTACGTGCTTAACCTTTGGTGGGGAGTCTGAGGGAAATTTTGGGGGTTCAGAGTAGAACCTTGAGGATGTGCTTGTCCTTCTCATAGTTCACAGCCAATGGGAGCGTGAAGAGGGGCGAACTTGAGAGGGCACCTCTGATGGGGGAGGGGAATGGCCAACCTAACGCCTCCATACCAACTGGAGGGCAAAGGGGCGTGGGGGCGGTGTGCATCCCCCTTTCCATTCGTCCCTTAGGGGTACCGAAACCCGGAGCCAGGTGAGGTTTTCGGCGGCTGGAGGAAAGGGTGACCTAGTGAGCTGAGGAGTGGGAGTAGTGACTAGTTCCTACTTGTGGATGGGAAGGTTTAGAGTGGGCAACCCGGGTATGAACTGAGATTATTTCCAGGCGCCCACTCCCTTTCTCCTCGGACTCTGGAAGGAGCATTTATGTGCTTCCTTTGTGTCAGCGGTAGGAAGCTCGCAGTCATCACATGGCATGCTGGAGGTTACGCTTCGGTGGCTTATTGAATTTGTGTTCATTCACGTGGACACGGCCTATGAAACTTTATGCACAAATCGTCGTTGCCCCTTTGGGGTCTTAAACTACCCCGGGATGGGGAGAGCTTACAGGGTGAAAGTTTGGGGTCCTGGTTCCTCTTGGGAGCAGAAACCAGGCCCAAGGTGGGTGCTGGGAGGGAGGCGGAAAGCGTGGTCTGAGACTTGAGGGGGTGAGGCTTAGACCTGGAAACATTTCACAGCTCACAAGGTTTCGGGTTTCTCCTGGCTGGCGTCTTTTGCCTCCTTCATCCCCTCCCCCATTCCTGAACAGTTCTCTCCTTGTGTGCTGCGGGGGAGGGAACGGAAAGAAGGGAAGAGTTACTTTTCCAAATTACTGAGTAGTAGTAACCTCCTCTGTGACTCATGTGGGGGAAGGGAGGATTGGGAGGGGACGGGGTACAGTGATTTTCCGGAATGCAGGGAAATAAGCCAGAGTAATGTCTGGCTGCCCTTCTGCTTTCTAAGGCCCAGGATTTTCTCGCCCTCCTAAATTTTCTTCCCTGGCCGGCCTTTGTGCAGACTTGCCAGGCTCCCGGTGAAGAAAAGCAGATTTGGGAGGCTGAGCCACTGGGGGAGGGGAGGCCTCTGCAAAGTTGCTGTGTCATTGCCCTCCCTGCAGCAGCCATCCGGCGGCCCCGCATGTACTTCTGGGGCCGAGGCCTGGTATTTGGTGGGGGGTGGGGGGGTGACGAATCTGCTTTCCCCCGCCCGGTTTGCTCAACTGGGGAGGTGGAAACGGGAGGTTGGCGGCCATTTTAGACGCAGTAACAGAGGTTAGGGCTGGAGCTACTGAGGAGAAAGGGTGATGTAGGAGCTCAAGGATCTAGGCCCTCGCGAGTCTTCCCAGAGGGAGGGGGTTCTTATATTTCTAAAAAATGCATTGATTTTCTTATATGCATAGTCTATTGCTTTTCTTGTTATCCAGAAAAAAGGAAATGGAGGGTGGTACCTCCCGCTGAAACCCAGATGGAGGAAATTCTTTTACACGCCCATCTGGAGGTGGGGAGCCCCAGAGATGGTTTTAGAGGTCTTGGCCTTCTGCTCTGGTTTTTTATTCAGTCCTAGTTTACCCCTATTCAGATAACCAGATTGTGGGGAAGACTTAGATAAGTGGATGGGGGAGGGGGCGAAACTGAGCTCCCAAAATGGCTCCTGCCCCTCCTAAGAGGCGTACGGCCCCGGGGGGAGGGGAGAAGGAGGGGGAGGGCTAATGAGCCGCAGCCACCGCCTCCTCCGTTCGCCCTCCTCCCTGGCGCTGACCGATGGACCAGCTGCTCCGTGGGGAGGACTCCGGACCCTGGTGGGGGGGATGGGGGTCCTCTCGCCCCCACGGCAGAGAGCCCCTAAGGGGGGGTTGGGGGCATGCCCTCGGGGAGGAGGCGGAGAACGTTGGGGAAGGTCCGAGCTCGGGGTGGGGGGGTTTCACCCGGATTCGCCCCTGGCAGTACTTTTTTCCGCTCTGAGCCAGACACCGGAATGAAGTTTGGGGAGGAGGTGGTTTCATATATAGGTGTATCGAGATTTTGCTCCCACTTTAGAGCTACTGAGGTTTTGTGGAGCAGATAATTGTATTGATACTTGATGGTATGAATGGGGAGGAACTGGAGAGGTACTTGGGGGTGCAAGTTTTTGGAACGCATTTTAGGTTTGGTTACCTTGTTGGTAGAGAAGCTTTGGGGAGTGCGAAGATTCAGACAACTGTTTTGCCTTTCGGTTGTGTGACCTGGGGAACGACGGCGACGATTTTAAGACTCCGGTAAGCCTGTATTTTTGGTTGTGAAACATAGGGAGGTTAGATTGTTTCCGCTACATTTGGGAGCTCTTAGCTGTTTGCCAGCGTACCAGGCCATGGCTTTTAAGATGGCGTCTTCTTCCTCGTTTCAGATTCTTCACTGCAGCGGCCTCACTGCCGAGAACCAACACCCGCCAGGCATCCTTTGGCCACACCCTGGCGGGCCGAGGTTGGCTACGCCCACACAGCCCCCTCAGTCCTACGGGTCTGGCCATGGAGGGGAAACAAATGGCACGACCTTCCCGAGCTTGGCAATTGCCAGTCGCACCCGGCCTGGACGCCTGGAAAGACTTTGTTGGAAGGGGAGGTGGAGAGAGGGCATTGTACCCCTGCCAACCGCCTCCTCTGCCTGGAGTGGCCGAACCACAGCGCAACCAATTGGCTCGGAGATACGGCGGGTTACCGCTTCCCACTGGATCTATGCGGCACTCTTCTGCCTGGTGACTGACGCCTTGGAAATGAAGTTTGTGACGTCATCGCTTCGGCCGCCCAGTAGAAAATGCTCCCGCGGAGAGGCGTTCCTCCTCCTCCCACTCGGCTGCTGCTTGTTCGTGAGCGAGCGTGCGCGCGCCGAGAGGGTGGGGGAAATGTTGAGCACGGTGGCGCGCATGAGCGGCGAAGCTCCGCCCCCCTGCCTATATATAAAGGGCTGGCGCGGGGCTCGGCGGCGCCATTTCGCGCTGGAGTGGAGCAACCTCTAGGACGGATTGGAGGATTCCGCCTACTGATACAGCCTTCGGGTCGTCGGGGCCCGCCATTACAATCCACGTCCATCCGCTTGGAAATGGCCTTCGACTCGGCCTATGACCGGTCCCGGCGGACAGTACAGACCCTATAGAAGCCCCCGAAGCTCCCCTTTTATGGGCCCCGCCCAGTCCTCGGAATCTGTCCACCCCCTCTACTCCGCCCTCAAGAGGATTTCAAAGATGGAGGCGGCGGCTCCCTGAACCACTTTTCGTGTTCATCCGCCTCCATCGAGATCGAAACGGGACTTCGTCCGACCCGGACGGTCCCGGCAGGAAGAGGGAATTTTTGCAGACCAACAGCGGGCAATATTGACGACAGTGTCTGAGACCGGGGGCCTTCCTAGGGTTTGAAGAGTCCGTCCCCCGTTGCTCGCCTGCCTCTGCTGAGGCCGCCGCCATTTTCTTGCTGTCCGCCTCCTGGGGAGCGCGCCAAGCTACTAGGAGCTTTCGGAGAGCAGCGGAGGAGACCGCTTTCGTGCCAGCCCGGTTGGGGGGGGTTGTCGCCTGGAGGCAAGGGCAGCGGGCCCCCCCCCCCACGTCCCGGGTTATGCCGGACCCGGCGATAAGGGGAACCGAGGCCACCCGGACTTTCCGCGGCTGAGGGCAGCGCCGGTTCCCCACGGTCAAGATGCTGCAAAACGTGACACCTCACAAGTATGTCTCCGCTAGTGGGAAAGGGACGTTGGGGCGGGTGCAGTGGCATGGGGGATGTAGGACGTTGGGTTCGGAGGGAATACGGAACAGACTCGAGCGCGTTGCTGTTTCGCGGCGCGACTGTTGGTTTTGGTGGGCTCGTGGAGGAGTTTGAGCAGCGGTTTGGAACCGTGGCAGTGTCCTAGACGCGGGAGGGAGTACGGTTATCCTGTGGCCACGTTGCTTTCCCCGCAGTGGTCCAGTTTTAACCAAGTCTGGTGGAGCTAGGTTGGTGGTGGGATGTAATGGGGAAGAACGCATTGATTAGGCAGCAGGTCCTAACGGGTGTGGTATTTAGAGACGGTTTGTCTTAGTCCTTTGGGCGGGTTAGTGGTCATATCTACCGTAGTGCCTTAAGGGTTGCCATGGTGATAGAACTTATGAGACTGGCAACGGGAATTCCCAGAGTAGGGTAGAGGGATTACTGTTTCAGTCTGGGTTCCTACTGTCTTGGTTAGGTCATTAAACCTCTGCTTGTCTTTGAGTGACTGGATTCGTTTTGTGTTTGGGGGGCAGGCTTGGGGAGGGAGGGCAGTTTTTGACAGCTTTGAGAATTTAACGCGGGAAGATGGAGCTAAGGATTCTCTAGTCAGCTCTCTTCCTATATATTTCTATGTAAACAATGAGGTTTGTTTAGTCTTTGGTTCTGGGGAAACACCTGGTCTCGAGGAGCACCAGAGAGAATGAATGCAAACTTGAGTTACTGTTGGCTTTTGATCTCCACAGTTGATACAGAGAGAACTGTTGTTGGGCTCGAGTATTTTTTGGCAGTGTGGGGGTTGGGTGGTCTGCCACTCCTATGAGGGAACTTGCTGACCTTGATTGAGTCCCTTGGAAAGAGACTGAATTTGCAAATAGTTTCAGGGGCTGGCAGCTGGGTTATATTCCAGGCTGTGAAGTCTGGCTTTCTTGTCTGGGTTTTGTTTTTTTTAGTTAGATTGGTTTCCTGTTAGATTTCAGGCCCTGTTGTTCTGCTTCGAAGTAACTACTGAGCTTGTGGAGGATGTTAACCTCTTCTGCCTATACATACGAGTCATGGACGACTAATCTGCATTTTATGAAACTCCCTTTTTTTTGTTCTCTTTCTCTTTCAGCCTGTTTCCCTCAGGCTCAACCACCATGGCAACCACCAAGCCCCTAATGAGGTTCTCAAGCTTGGGGCTTGAGTTTAGTCCCATCCCCATGAGCCTGTTCTCAGATGTTAACATCCTATAAGAAACTGTCTTGGGTTGCCCTTTTTTTTTTTAACCCTAAATTTAAAAAAGTAATAAAATAAGAGATAATAGAGCCCGTCAGTCTCCAGAAGTTGGGACCTAGATAAGTGTACTAAAAATATAAAGCGGGAGGGAGGACAGGAGCAAAATCTCTGAATGTACTTAATGTCCATTTCTATAAGGTTAACCCCTATCACTAGTTACCAAACCTGGATATTCATTAGGTACATAATATAAATTGCATGCTCCCTGATGTCTGAGATTGCTACATCTAATTTTGTTTCCCATTTTCACAGGCTCTCTGGGGAGGGGAATGCAGGGTTATTGGGGCTGGGCCCAGAGGCAGCAGCACCAGGGAAAAGGATTCGAAAGCCCTCCCTGTTGTATGAAGGATTTGAAAGCCCCACAATGGCTTCAGTGCCAGCTTTACAACTGACCCCTGCCAACCCACCACCTCCGGAGGTGTCCAATCCCAAAAAGCCAGGACGGGTTACCAACCAGCTGCAATACCTGCACAAAGTGGTGATGAAGGCTCTGTGGAAACATCAGTTTGCGTGGCCCTTCCGGCAGCCAGTGGATGCCGTAAAACTGGGTCTGCCGGTGAGTAGTGATCTTGGAATGGGGAAGTGAAAATGAGCAAGAATGCACGTGTGAGTGGAGGTGGGCTGTGTATAGTATAGGTGCTGCGGCCCCCTAGGGATTCCCCATTCTCCTTTGTTAGAATAGCTAGCCACCAGATTTCTGGATTCTTGGTTCTTTGTGATTGATCCAACCGTTTGCTACCTTGGCGTCTCATTGTTCCCTCCATGTGTCCTTCCTTAACTTTTGTGCCCTGGCTCCATTTTACAGATTCCCACCCCGGGTTGGGAGAGAACCACGGTGGCCAAAATTCTTAGCTTCTTCCTCTCTCTCATGCAGCCCATGGATAGCCAGCCCCAGAGGTAATGTCACAGGATGGGAAACCTTCCAGAGTGGGTGGGAGGTGGGTGGTTAGAGAAAGGCAAGTAGGGTTCTCCTGCTGGGTGTTAAGAATCCTGTTCCATTTTTTTTCCTCTCCTGTAGTTTAATTGGGGCCGCAGTTTAGGGTACTGTTTATGTTTACTCTTTTGACATATAGGGGGTGTGTATGTGAGAATGTGTGTTAGGGTCAGTAGTTTACCTGGGAGAACAGGCATTTACTTTTTAGGGGCTCTGACCTATTTCTACTTTTCTTTCAGGATTATCATAAAATTATAAAGCAGCCTATGGACATGGGTACTATTAAAAGGAGGCTTGAAAACAACTATTATTGGGCTGCCTCAGAGTGTATGCAGGATTTTAACACCATGTTCACCAACTGTTATATCTACAACAAGGTGAGTTTTAAGTCTTTTTACTACAGGAGGTATTCTCAGTAGTTAGGATTTAGAAAATCTGCACACCAAAAAATACCACTGAACAGTGATGTGACTTCAGAAACCCAGTATCACAGGTTATTTAAGTAGAGCCTCTTTCTCAGGCATTTTCAGAGACCTCAGTACAACAGGGTCTGTTCCCTTATTCCTGGGTTTTCTCTGTTGCATTTTGAGGAGGGACAGTTGAGAGAGAAATTGGGAATTAGTGTGGCCCAGTGCAAGTAATTTTTAGTACTTGAGAGGTGGACTTATCTAAGAGAATGGTGGTGATGTTCCGGCTAGGAATTTCAGAAAACCAGTCTGTATTTTGATGGCTTTTGAACCTTTTTGTTTGTTTCTTGTAGCCCACTGATGATATTGTCCTAATGGCACAAACGCTGGAAAAGATATTCCTACAGAAAGTGGCATCAATGCCACAAGATGAACAAGAGCTTGTGGTGACCATCCCTAAGAACAGCCACAAGAAGGGGGCCAAATTGGCAGGTAGGAAAAGAGGGAATTTTGCTAATGCAGACCCAAGGATGGAAAAGATGATCAGACTGATCTTTTTTTTTTTTTTTCTTTTTCTAGCACTCCAGGGCAACATCACCAGTGCCCATCAGGTGCCTGCTGTCTCTTCTGTATCTCACACAGCCCTGTATACTCCACCTCCTGAGATACCTACTACTGTCCTCAACATTCCCCACCCATCAGTCATCTCTTCTCCCCTTCTCAAGTCCTTGCATTCCGCCGGACCCCCGCTCCTTGCTGTCTCTGCAGCTCCCCCAGCCCAGCCCCTTGCCAAGGTATAGATCTGTGGATTTCTTATGGGCAGTGGGGCAGGAAAGCTCGAAGTGGACCTAGGGTAAAAGGCTGCCATCTTGTTTCTCTGCAGAAAAAAGGAGTAAAACGGAAAGCAGATACTACTACCCCTACACCTACAGCCATCCTGGCTCCTGGCTCCCCAGCTAGCCCCCCTGGGGGTCTCGAGCCTAAGGCAGCACGGCTTCCTCCTATGCGTAGAGAGAGTGGCCGTCCCATCAAGCCCCCACGCAAAGATTTACCCGACTCTCAGCAACAGCACCAGAGCTCCAAGAAAGGAAAGCTATCAGAACAGTTGAAACATTGCAATGGCATTTTAAAGGAGTTACTCTCTAAGAAGCATGCTGCCTATGCCTGGCCTTTCTATAAACCAGTGGACGCTTCTGCTCTTGGCCTGCATGACTACCATGACATCATTAAGCACCCCATGGACCTCAGCACTGTCAAGGTACCCACTGCATGGGGCAGATGGGATGCTCAGGCAGTGGTTGGAGGATAGGAATCAATAAAAAAAACTAATCATTTCTCTATGGGCGTACAGCAGTCTTTGATTGTTGGTATTTTACTTTTACAAAAGAGTAATGGGGCAGATGCTCAAATACTCCATAAGAGTCCCTGGTTCTGGGAGTTTGAAACTGTGTGGTGGGTTTTATCTTTAGACCAATGCTACTCATGTACAATCAGATCCTACTTTGGGGGGGAAGTATTGGGTTTGGGGAGTTAAAGGGTGGAAATGATAGGGTCACCCACCCTCCCCTATCACTTAGAAATTATTTTTTTCCTAGACATAGATATTTCTTCAACCCACCCAAATACTTTTGACTTCAAACTTGAACCCCAGGGCACACAGTTCCTTAAAGTCATCCCTACTGTGCTCTCAAAAGAGGGCTACACTTGTGCAGTGTCTGGGGTTGGCAGGGAAAGGTGAGTCTCCTGCCTGTGCAGCTTCTGACGCTGCCTCCTTCTGCAGCGGAAGATGGAGAATCGTGATTACCGGGATGCACAGGAATTTGCTGCTGATGTGCGGCTAATGTTTTCCAACTGCTATAAGTATAACCCCCCAGACCACGATGTTGTGGCCATGGCACGAAAGCTACAGGTGAGTGGCAAGGTTGGAGTTTGAAGAATAAATGGGTTTGGGGAGAGATTTTTATCCGTACTGCATGCACGATCCCAACATGAGGTCTCTTAGTCTTGACAGTTGTAAATTGGTGCAAAACCCACCAGGTGGTTGGGTGTACTCAGGGCACTGTCCCCTAGCATGGCTTTAAGTCTGCCTCTTTATCCTAGGATGTGTTTGAGTTTCGTTATGCCAAGATGCCAGATGAACCACTGGAACCCAGGCCTCTGCCAGTCTCCACAGCCCTGCCTGCTGGCTTGGCCAAGTCATCCTCAGAGTCCTCCAGTGAGGAAAGTAGCAGTGAGAGCTCTTCTGAAGAAGAGGAGGAGGAAGATGAAGAAGAGGAAGAAGAGAGTGAAAGCTCTGATTCTGAGGAAGAAAGGGCTCATCGCTTAGCTGAGCTACAGGAGCAGGTATTGTGTCACTTGAATTTGCTAAGGAAGGCATTCGTGCCCTGTCTTTGCCCTAACTTTTTCTCATCAAATTGTCTGCTTGATGTGTTTTTCTCGTTTCACATCTTTTTCCTCTAGCTTCGGGCAGTGCATGAACAACTGGCTGCCCTGTCCCAAGGCCCAATATCCAAGCCCAAGCGGAAGAGAGAAAAAAAAGAGAAGAAAAAGAAACGGAAGGCAGAGAAGCATCGAGGCCGAGCTGGAGTAGATGAAGATGACAAGGCAACTCGAGCACATCGCCTCTCTCAGCCCAAGAAGTCTAAGAAAGCAAGCGGCACTGGAGGAAGCGGTGCCACTACATTAGGCTCCCCTGGCTTCGGACCTCCTGGAGGAAGTGGCACCAAGTGAGTCCTAACCCAAGGCTGAGGCAAGCACGGTTATTTCTCTCCAGGGGAAGAGGCTTTCTATCATTCTTGGCAAAGTTTTCTCTAAGCCAGGTCAGCAAATATTTTCTGTAACTGGGCCAGGTGACAAGGGTTCTGAGAAGATTGTCTCGTTCCAAAGCTAATCAGCTCAGACAGTACGGTGCGAAAGTAACTTTACACAGTAAAGATGTAAGCATGATTGTGACTATGTTCTAGTAAACCTTTACTTGTAAAAAGAAATGTCAGGCCAAATTTGGCCCCAGGACCATAGTTGCCTACCCTCTTCTCTAAACCAACCCATACTTGTTTTCTATTGTGGGGTGGGCTAATAGTGCTTTGGGAACAAAAAAAGCCCAAAATAAATGTAAAGTGGTTGGCACCTAAGAATCTTTGCTTTCCTAACATAGTGTCCTAATAACCCCATCTCTTGACTCATTTGCCTCAATGGGAAAACAATCTCCACACCAGGCAGGAAATCCAAATTATTGAACTGAACACTGGGAACATGTTGGCAGAGAGGTCAGGGATACTCCTCTGATTGAGTTTTCTTTACCTGTAGACTGCCCAAAAAGACCACCAAGACAGCCCCACCTGCCTTGCCTACAGGCTACGATTCAGAGGAAGAGGAAGAAAGTCGGCCAATGAGCTATGATGAGAAGCGGCAGTTGAGCCTAGACATCAACAAGTTACCCGGGGAGAAGCTGGGTCGAGTGGTGCACATAATCCAAGCCAGGGAGCCCTCTTTACGTGACTCAAATCCAGAAGAGATTGAGATTGATTTTGAAACTCTCAAGCCGTCCACGCTTCGAGAGCTTGAACGCTACGTCCTTTCCTGCCTACGGAAGAAACCTCGGAAGCCCTACAGTAAGTATGGACAAGGCCCACCAGTTAATGCAGCAGTCCTCTTGTGGCTTTGGGGACAGTTCAGAAAAGGGTAGGTGATACGGACTCTATGCACTAGTGACACACTCAGCTCCCACAATGGTGCCCCACATTGGTTGCCTGTTTGAGAAAGGAACTTGGCAACAGTAAGGTGCAATAAAATTGTAGAATGTGTACAGCAATCTTAGTCTTGATATGTTTTCTTTATTTAGCCATTAAAAAACCTGTGGGAAAGACAAAGGAGGAACTGGCTTTGGAGAAAAAGCGGGAACTAGAAAAGCGGTTACAGGATGTTAGCGGGCAGCTCAATTCCACCAAAAAGCCTCCCAAGAAAGGTGAGTATCCTGTAAGCCACTGCAAATTCACTGTATTGTGAGCTCTTGGCTGTCTTTTTTTGACAAATGGAGATCATACTCAACATGTTAAATTTTCAACTTTATTCTGCAGCGAATGAGAAAACAGAGTCATCAGCACAGCAAGTCTCGGTGTCACGGCTCAGTGCGTCCAGCTCCAGCTCTGATTCCAGCTCCTCCTCCTCCTCATCCTCCTCTTCAGACACCAGTGACTCAGACTCAGGCTAAGGGGCCAGGACCGGTGGGACAGGAGGCTCCGCAGGACCGGACCCTTAGACTACCCTGCCCACCTTTCCCCTGTGCTGTGACAGTTCCTCATCTCCCCCCCTCCCCCCACTGTAGGAGAGCTGGCTCTGCAGGGGGGAGCAGTGCAGGGACATCACTGAAGGAGGGACATAATGGACAAAATAAGATTGAGTTCCCAGCCCCATTGAGACCTTGGGCATAGGAGCCCCCATTCAGAATGGGGCAGGACAGGGCAGGGGCACAGAGTGTGAGCCAAGGCCCTGCCTGATGAGATAGGAGGCCAGAGCTGCCCTGTTCACTTGTAAAGGCCCCGTTTGAGGTTTGATGGTTCTATTTATTTAAGCTAGGTAAGGCTGAGGGGGGTGGGGCCATGGTTCCCTCAGCCTCCGTGGGGAGGGGAGAGGGGGAGCTCATTTTTTACGTTGACATTTTTCTACTCTGTTTTCCCTTTTACTTCGCCATTTGGGGCCCCTGGGGGTTTCTGTCATCTCCCCATTTGGTCCCCCTGGATTGTCTTTGTCTTTGTTGGTTCTAACTTGTAAATAAAGAAAATATTATTCAAGTTTTGAGTTAACATGTTTCTGTGGTGCTTCTAAAGGAACACAATAGAACTGTCTGAATTTTGAGGAAAGTATTCCTGAGGTGAGAAAAAGTGAGAATTTTGAAAGTAGCAATAAATTGGATTATATAGCAGTGATTCTCCACCCTCAGGACTTCAGGAGCAGCTTTTCAAAAAGATTGCATTTATATCTGGATTCTAATTGTTAGGGATTCTCAGCAAATTGAGGTCTGGGCAACAATGAACAATTCTCAAAGGGAGATGGTGATAACAGCTAGTATTGAAAGCTTAATGTTTTGCAAAAAACCCTTCACTTTGTTTTAAAAGGGAGGAGACCCCCTGATGGGCTTTTTGGCCAACTTCCATGTGGAGCTCTAAACTCAGTTTCGTTTAAGCTTTGGTCCTCAAGTGATAAAAAGATTTTGAAAACTAAAGTTACTTTATCCTAAAGGGTATCCCAAAATTCACGCAAGTAATTTTGATAGAAAACAGGTTTATAATTAAAAATCGTAAATTTTCATTGCTCAACAATGAAAATGCGTTGTTCTTTCGTGTAGCACTCCCATTTTTAATAACCCTGATATGTCAGCTGCCACGCTATCTTTTTGTTGGCAACACTACCGCACAAATGACGCAAAATTCAAATCTTGCATGAATTTTGGGACATGGAACCAGGAGCCAACCTGGCATGAAAGAAGTCCCCAAGTTTGAGTGGTGGGAATTAAGACAGACCAAATGATCTGCCAGCTGCCTTCAATAAGATAGCACTGAATAACTTTTACTGCTTATCCTATAGAGCAAAAGTTTACCATTACCAGGAGCAGGCATTAGCATAGCAAAGCACAGTGTAAACGGATTTTTACAGGAGATGGCCTCTTCCAGTAAAGGCTTTGATATGTAGATCATGGGCTCCAAATCTATCGGTGTCTGTCAGCCTTGCCTGCTGCCTTACCTTCATGTGAAGCTGGTAAATAGATTTTTCTGTGATCACCCAACTACCCTACCCAAAGGGACGAGCCCTTGCCTTCAAAGCCCCTGGCCGGTCCCTCCCTTTAGGCCGAGGGAACCAAGGCTTTGCCAATGGAGGTCCCCCGAAACCTTCGTTAAAGCTCTGCGCCGGCTTCCTACAGGGACACCCTTTAGTTTTGTTGTAGGGGTGGAATAGGAATTGAAATACTGAAACAGCATTTAGATGCATTATGTTGTAGGACTGCAAACATGACATGCGAAGGCAGGGTTCTTTGGAATTCCAGACAGTAATGGCTCTGGACTAAAAGGCTGCAGGAAAGGAAGGAGCCCACATACGAGATAGGTTGACTAAACGAAGCCATGGGTGAGTCTACAGGAGCTGAGGTGGGCTGTTGGGCACAAGACATTAATGGTCGTCATAGAGTTGCCAGGAGTCAGCTGACTGGCATACGAGAGCTGTTCAGAAAAAGAATAGCTACATGGCTGGATAATTTCTGGACAGCCCTTGTATAAACACATTTCAAAAGGAATTTAAGGTTTGAGTTGGATTGTTTTGGGGAGGGGGCTAGTTAGAAAATCAAGACAGACTATAGCTGCGTCCCTTTGTGTTTCTATACTGTTAAGATTTATTGTAGTTTTGCAAAATTTTGGCTATCTAAAGGTGTATTTCTGACAATGTACCTTTGGGGAAACCTTAGGACTTTTTATAACCTGTACTGACAACAATCCTAAATACTGTGGAAGGAGGCCTGGCCTAGCCCCTTGATTGTGCAACAGGCTGAGGGACAGTGGCTCTGGACCTCTGTTAGACCTCCCACCCCACCCCATGATTAGGCACTTTATATATGTACATGGATTTCCTAAAACCATCTTTTGATGAGTTCTTGCCTTGTTCTCTGATCCTTCAGTTTGTGCCAGTCGTTTGATTTTCTGCCTTAGTCCAAGCAAGACCCACCTCTATCCTACCCCATCCCCTTAGACCAGGGGTGTCAAACTGGCGGCCCCCTGGGTAATTTTTTGTGGCCCACGATGCTCTGAAATAAACTGAAAATAGAAAAAATTGTTACGAAGAAAATAGCGCTTAGGGGAGATTGTGGCAATACCGTACACACAATTCCCTCATTAACCCTTTAACTACTGAAGACGAGTATACACGTGGCCCAGTGCCTTTCCTGGGGGCCTGTGGGCTTGTATAAACGCGCTGACTCCGTTCTGGTGACGTTTGTAAATGTGATGTGGCCCGCGTGAATCTTGCCTGTTGCACCAAATGGCCCGTGTTTTCATTGAGTTTGACACCCCTGCCTTAGACCATTGTAATAGTTTCAGGAGTCAGACTGAATTCCATCTTGGTTGGAATTCCTGCTTCCACAGTAACCCACCTCCAGCACAGCTATCAGGAGTCCTGCTGTGGGCATTACTTCTCCCATGCTCTTTCCAGCTCTTGGAATCATGTTCCACTGCCACTGCTTTTTTTCTCTCCATCTCAAGCCATTTGAATAAATACTGATGTGTTTATTCAGTCAACATTTTATTGAGTTCCTTTGGTTGCTTTTTATTTGTCAACATATGCTACTTGGTCAGTGGACCTAAGCACTGCCAAGCTCTGTTATTAGCTATCACTGATTGTACTGATGCTTCAAGATAAAGGCATGACTTGATCTTAAACTATTCATTCTATTGATCCCCAATTTGTGGGCCCCAGTCCCAGCCCTGCAAACCTCACTCTAAGATTCTCTCAGGACTATCCTTATTAGAAACAACTTCCCTGAAGGCCCAGCAGGAGGAGCTCCCAGGACAAGGACACATTCTCTGGGGCTTGCCAACATAAGGGAGGTCTCTCAGAGCAACAAGAGAGGGCCTGTGATAGTGAGCTGGGAAGGAACTGTGGGAATGGTAGACACACCATAGTCTTATATCTTTGCACATTTCCCCTTAACTGGTGCTGCAGTGACAAGAATAGAAAAGGGAGTGGTTTCAGATAAAGCCAGAAAGTCAAACTGAGCTAGATTAAGAACATTTTAGAGGGAATGTCAGGATGGCTCAGTGGGTTAAGTGCTCACCTTGCAGCCCTGGGGTCTGAGGATCAAATCCCAGCCCCAGCCCGTGCTGAACTGGGGTGTATTTCCCATGTGGGAGGCCCCCATTCAGCCTCCAGCTCAAGGGGGCGTGCCTCCCATGCAGCAGGGCCCCTGCCCACCTGTGTGAAATGAAACTATGTGCAGGAGGATTCCTGGTGGGTTCCCACCTGTGTGGCCCCCTGCCCACCTGTGTGGAATGAAACTATATTGAAAACTGATGATGTACAAGTATGGAGACTATTCTGGGCCCTCCCCCTTCTCTCTGTCTCTGTCTCTCTCTATCAAAACAATAAAAATAAATCATAAAAAAAAAAAAAGAGAGGGGAAGCTGGGATGGCTCGGTGGGTTAAGCGCTCACTTTGCAGCGCCGGGGACCGAGGGTCGAGTCCCGGCCCTGGCCCGTGAGGACCCATATGCTGAACTGGGAGCTCCCCCAGTTCAGTTCTCTCTCTGTCTCTGTATCTCTCTCTCTCTCTCTCTCTGTCAAAAACAATAAAAGAATAAATAAATAAAATAAATAAATAAATAAAAACCATACAAGGAAACCCAAAAAAACTTAAAAAAAAAAGAGAGAACATTTTAGACCATGATAAGGATTTGAATTTTTATCCCAACGTGTTGACTAATAGCTCTCGTTTATTGAGCATTTACTATGCCAACCACTGTACCAAAAATAAATAAAACCCATAAACTCATTCCATCCTCATTGTAGTTCTATGAGGTTTTATTTATCTCA
Organism: Craseonycteris thonglongyai; assembly: GCA_004027555.1. Taxonomy (NCBI): domain Eukaryota; kingdom Metazoa; phylum Chordata; class Mammalia; order Chiroptera; family Craseonycteridae; genus Craseonycteris; species Craseonycteris thonglongyai. The sequence goes on from PVKE010004223.1 coordinate 51,395, forward strand.
ATTTAACAGAGAGGTTAAGTAATTTGCCCAAAGTCACAACACTGGATCCACTGGAGGTGAGAACCAAACCCAGCAATCTGTCTCCAGGAACAAATATTGTGGGCTGGTGGAGAGTTAGGAGTCAATACTTGGAAGAGATTACAGTAAGGAGAATCACATTGGGTTTGTGGGGTGTCAAGAATAGATAGTAATCTAAAAGCAGTTGCAGCAGGGGGCGGGGGGAGCCCAGCAAGTGTGGTTAGTGGTTTGGAATGGAGAGGCAAAGATGTAAATGCAGACAGACTTGAAAGCTACATAAGAGAATGGATGGGACTATACTCTGAAGGTTCTTATTATGTCTCCACACACCAAAGAAAGAAGAGTTGTATACGAGGGCTGTCTGGAAAGTATCCAGCCATGTAATATAAAAAATGAAGGCATTTATAGCTGGGTATTTTTTTTCCAGACAGCCCTCGTATATCTGGGATCCCCCAGAGCTTTGCAGCAGCGCACATTTGATAGTTTGTAGACTAAATGAGTGCCACCAGGCTGACAGGCAGGTGTGAATGAAACCAGCAAGACCAGAGCAAGAGGCCAAACTAGGAGGCACTTGATCTGATCACCACAGAGTAGGCTGACCAGGCAAACCGTTTTACATGGACAGAAAACAACAGAACTGTCCCATTTTAAACAGTTCGCCTGGTCAGCCTACCATAGAGGATCTTTGGCGCCACCTGGCGAGCACGATGTTCTGACTATTCTAGACGTTTTTGTGCCTGCCCTCCCATTTTTACCTTCTTCTTTCCTTTCCTTCTTCCTCTTGAAACATGAGCTTCCCTTTTATGATGCAGAGGGCCTTATCGCCTTTGACTTC
>PVKE010004223.1:52347-66328 GCA_004027555.1 Craseonycteris thonglongyai
CCCCCCCCCCCCCCCCCCCCCCCCCGCCCCCTTCCCCCGCCATTCGTGAAATGTTGCTGTCCTTTGTATTACCTTCTTTGGTCCTCTTCTCCTTATTTGCAGTTATTTCTAAGCAATTTTTATCCGCTTCTCTGGAGGCAACTTCCACCCATAAAACCTGTCTCTGTCCAGACCTTGCTCCAAAGTTCCAAGTCTGTTTGTCAGCTGCTGAGTGGCAGTGTCCCGTGGGCTCCTGGCACTCAGTGCGTGTCCAGAAAAGATCCTATCTGTTTTCCCAGATGTGTTCCTCTAGGACTCATCTGTTTACGTAGCAAGAACTCATACAGACCTCACTAATGTGCCAGACACTTATGAGCGCCTCTATAGCCAAGTCCTCACAATAACACCATGAGGTAGATGATCCTTACTCTTTTACAGATAAGGACATCAAGGTTCAGATATTTAGTAAAATTTCTATACCATAAACAAGTCATAGCAGAGCCAGCGTTATTAATGTGTCGTTATTCTCCCAGGCATTTGAGCCAGAGCCTGACCTGCCTCGATTTCTGCCCCTTGCTCTCTTGTCCCCTTGCTGTTCATCCACCCAGGCCTGTTGAGCTTTTCTGTATCACTTCTCTCCTATCAGAACCCCCAGCAGGCTGGACTGTAACTCTCTTCTTACTAGTCTTCTTTCTACAGTCTCATTTTTATCTGGTTAATCCATCCTCCACAAGGTAGCTGCCAGAGAGATCCTTTAGAAAAGAAATCTGTTGCTTGTTACCCTTAAGGTTTAAAGTCCTTTGTGAGGCCTACAAGCCTCTATCTAGCCCTGTTACCTCTACAAGGTCATGTCCCTCATTCACCCTTCCTTGAACTCTGTGCTGAACTCAGAGCAACAGGCCTTCTCAGATCCTCCCATGATGTTTATCGCCACTGCATCTTGGAACATGCTCTTCTCTCTGCCTGGAATATCCTTTTTCTTCCATCAGCAAATTCTATATTATCCCCACCATAAAGACTTTTCTCACTGTTCTTCCATCCCCTATGACCCGTGTACATACACACCTTCCAAGAGACCTCTCTGAGCTTTAACTCTGTATTGAGCCCCCCAGTCAACCACCCCCACTCCTCTGTCTCCAGACTTCAGCAGGAGTGTCTGGCATTGAGTACCGTATTTTCCGGCGTACAAGACGACCGGGCGTATAAGATGACCCCCTAATTTTACAGTTAAAACATAGGTTTAGGCCTATATTCGCTGTATAAGACTACAGCCTTGGAAGTGGGGGGTAGTCTTATACAGCAAATATAGGCCTAAACCTATGTTTTAACTGTAAAATTAGGGGGTTGTCTTATACGCCCAGTCGTCTTATATGCCGGAAAATACAGTACGTGACCTTGATCGTGGCTGTTCTGCTTATCAGCCTTGGAGGACTCACCCAGGGAACAAGTAGACTGACAACTGTCATTTTTAGTTTACACTGAAGCACTTTCTTCCTCCTTCATTTTGCCCCCTTGTGCATACATGTCTCCCACAGGCCCCTTGTGAGGTAGGGATTGTGCCTTGTCCTTTATAGCTTTAACCTGTCCAGTGCCTGGGGAAACAGTTTAAAAATAAGCATCAGTGGGGGAAGCCAGGATGGCTCAGTGGGTTGAGTACTCAACTTGCATCCCTGGGGTCCGAGGATCAAATCCCAGCCCCAGCCCATGTAGCCCACATGCTGAACTGGGTGTGCTTCCCATGTGGGAGGCCCCCAGTTCAGTTCTCACCCACGTGAGTTTCCTATGTGGGGAGCCCCCTGCTGTTAGGGGTGAGCTTTCCATGTGGGAGGCCCCCGCCGGTTCCTGCCCTGCGCGGCCATGCACCCACCTGTGGAATGAAACCATATAGAAAAATAATGACATGCAACCATGGAGACTGCTGTGGGCCTACCCATTTTCTCTGTTTCTCTGTCTGTCTCTCTCTGCCAAAAACAATAAAAATAAATCTTCACACACAAAAAAAAAATATATATATATATAAGCATAAACGATGGTTACGGCACCTCTCAGCACTTGTATCCATTCGCGTGCCCCAGCACAGGCTTGCCACCCAGGTCCCGGAGCTGAGGTTTGGACAGCTGTATCATCAGTGTGTGGTAAATGTAGCAGCCAGCCGTCTCTGGTTTTCCCAGGGCTAAGGCACTTCCCAGGATGTGGGACTTGTAGCAATAAAAGTGGGAAAACCCCAGGCAAATCGAGATGAGTGTTCACCTCATGAATGAGAGACATTATCATCACTTCAGCCATGTAGGGGGAAGAGTGAGAGCTAACATACACTAGGCTCTTTGCTTGTCACTTTACATGTATCATCTCAGGATTCTCACATTCAATTCCTGATCATTAGATTCTATTACACCCACTGAAAAGAAGAGAAAACCTAGGCTCGCAGCAGAATAGTAACTTGGCCTAAATCATTGGTTCCAAAGTCCATGTCCTTTGACTATGCCATGTCATCTCAGGGGTCCATTGACCACTTTCTTCTCTCATGCCCTGCCCATTCCCACCTTGCCAATAGACAGCACCTTCTGGAGTCCCAGGCCTGTCACCTCTATGTCAGGTGACCAAGGTAAGAATAGCTCCTCATGCAAGTAAGAGGAGCCAGTCACCCTTGTCAAATATTATGTATTTTTGTGTCCTTGTATAACAAATATTTACATATAATATTTCTCATGTGGGGAAGCCGGGATGGCTCAGTGGGTTAAGCACTCACTTTGCAGCCCCAGGGACCGAGGATCGAATCCCGGCCCCAGCCTGTGTGGACCCATATGCTGAACTGGGGAGTGCCCCCAATTCAGTTCTCCCCAGGGTGAGACCCCAGCCTAGTCCCTGCCCTGTGCAGCCCCGCACCCGCCTGTGGAATGAAACTATGTGGAAAAACCAATGATGTGCAATTATTGAGACTGTTCTGGGCCTTCCCCCTTCTCTCTGTCTGTCTCTGCATATCTCTCTCTCTCTCTCTCTCTCTCTCTCTCTCTCCCCCTCCCTCCCTCTGTCAATAAAAATAAAATCTTAAAATATATATATATTTCTCATGTGTGTTTGTCAAATGAGGATGTTGCTGATCTTGTCAGTTAAGCTAATGTTGGATTTGAGGTTGGACTAGAAAAGGGATTCTCCAAAGATAAGAGTTTTTGCCAGGTGTTCATTTGAAAAAAGTGTTACTAAAGTGTTCATTTATCAGCAGCAACTGTCAAGCCTCAGAGATTCCTTTGCTGTTATAATTTCTGAGACTGTGAGAATGTAACAGTGGTTAATCAATGAATACTTTCTCCTCTTCTGAACCTGCAATGTATATATATACTGGAACTGACTTCACACAAAGGCAAGTTGTGGAAACACTGAGAGTTCCTTCAAAAATGGTTATTACCTGTCCTCTCACCCAGTCTGTATTTCTCAGCCAGAGTAGCTCAAGCTGCAAAAAGAGACAGTTTCACAGTTGCCCTCACCTGTTTTTTTCTCTCTCTCTCCCCATCTCTCTCTCGAAAAAAAAGCAGTTTTCAAGGTTTTCTAAGTTAGTTTGTATGCTTTTAACTCTAAGTAAACCCAGGGAAATGAAAGCTGAAAAGTTCCTAGCAGAGTAATTACCAAGGACCAGGAATCCTGTGTCCCCACCAGAGAGAAACTTTGCTCTCCCATGGGAACTAGAATGATGCTGTACCTCTGGATCCATGGGTCTCGATCTGAGGCAGAACAGCACTGCCCAGTTCTCTTAGGGTTCCTGGGGCAGATTTCTGGTTGCACTGCTGCCTTCTCTAAGGAACGTTTCGTACTTGGTCCCCAGGTCCCTGGGGGCTGGTCAGTGACCTGGTGCTGAGAGTGGCCATAAACCTGTGCTTACAGATACACTTCCCCAGGAAATTCTGCATTCTGTTCTGGACTTGATTCCAACCATAGGGATTTGCTGTTCTGGAATCCCTCTCCCTCCCCTGAGGCTGATGCCCAGCATTATGTTCCTCATCGCTCTCTCTGGTCACAGCCTCACAGTGACTTAACCAAAGATTGATTGGCCAGGAGAAAAAAAAAATTTTTTTTAAGATTTATTTTATTGTTTTTGACAGAGACAGAGACAAAGAGAGACAGAGAGAAGGGGGAGGGCCCAGAGCAGGCTCCATAGTGAGCAGCATCACTTTTTGACTTGGTTTCGTTCCACACAGGTGGGCAGAGGCCACGCAGGGTGGGGAATTAGGGTGGAAATTGGGCCAGGGGACCTCCTGCATGGGAGGCATGCCCCCTTGAGCCAGGGGCTGAATCAGGGGGCTCCCACATGGGAAGCTCACCCACCGAGAACCAAACTGGGGGCCAGACCCCAGTTTAGCATATGGGTCCGCATGGGCCAGGCTGGTACTTGATCCTCGGACCCCAGGGCTGCAAAGCAAGCACTCAACCCGCTGAGCCATCCCGCCTTCCCTGAGGAGGAAAATTTGAGTGCAGGAAAGAGTGATGGGCAACTGAAGGAGAAGCTTGGGGTGGAAAGGCCTGTTCAGAGAGCAGTTCTGAGTGGTGCTGATGGCTTACTTCAGAGTAAGGTCCAAACTAGAACAGAAAGGACATTGTTTCCATAGCATCTGAGGAAGGTGAGGGAAAAGGAGAAAGCCGGGGAAGAAATCTCTGACACTGCGCTCTCTCTAACTGCCAGGCATTTGGATGGCACTTTGTATAGTTATGTCTTTCAGTCCACACAACATGCCTGTCACATATGCATTGCTGTTCCTATTTTAGAGATGAGGAAAGTCTAACTTCATGTGCATAAGATCATAGAGCTAGTGAGACAGGCTAAGGCTGTTTCAAAGTTTATGTTCTATATACCAACAGTTTTTGGTTATGTTCTAGACCAGGGGTCTCCAAACTACAGCCCGCAGGCCGGATGTGGCCCACGAGGCCTTCTCATCCGGCCCATGGAGACCTTTTCATCTGAATAAAATAATATTAAATAAATAATTAAAACAACATCTATGTTTTGATTCTTTTTTATTTGGACTTCGAGTGTGTAGTCGGCCCCCAAACTGCTGTTTGATAGTTAATGCGGCCCGCGGGCTGAAAAGTTTGGAGACCCCTGTTCTAGATAGAAGCAAGAGAGGAATTAAGAAGTGAAACTTACAGAAAAAACACCCAGATATTGTTAACTCCACCGTCCTGAACCGCACAGTAAGGCTGGGTATACACATTCACATACACACACATACTTCTATGTAAGTATCTACGTATCCATCTACGCCTTTTTAAGTGTAGCCACTGCCCAAGATTCCTTCATGCTGTAGAAACTTAATTTTTCTCACCAAGCCCAACCAAGTGAGATTAGCTGAGGCCCCATTAGGAAGCATGAAGACACAAAGGAGAACTGAGACAAGCTTGTTCCACAGTAAGTGAGGGAATTCCCCATGATTGCTTTTGCTGTGTGAAGAGAAAACAGGCTGAGTGGACACTATTTACAGGATAAGTAAGGTAAGAATGATGACTATTCATACCTTCCACCCCTCCTAACCATCCCTTCAGGTTTGGCTTAGAGACAAGGTCCATTATGAAGGACAAGGCCTATGGGCACCAGGGTGTAGGAGAGGATGGTGAGGAGGTAGGGCTGTGACCAGCTGGGCAGGTCCATGCGAGAAAGTGGAGTGCGAGTAACCTCTGGGTTTGCATTGACTGTGAAAGAAGGACAAGAAAAGGATGACAGAAATTATAGACCAAGTAAAAATTGTAAGCTCTTTGTAAGATTTTGAAAACTGTATCTTCTCCATTTTTACCATTTTTAATTAATCTTTTTTTTTTCTGTTTTACATTGACAATAAAATCTTAAACATTGAAAAAAGTACAAAATTACAAGCCATCTTAATCTTTTTACTGTTGAGCTTCCTTTTGGTGTTTATGAGATGACTGTAGACAGTGTTATAGTAACTTTTGAATGGAGAATATTGTTTTTCAGGGACAACATATCAGTGAAGCGATTGTAGGACTCCAAGATGAAGAGACAGTGCTTTGAACCTGTGGATGAAAACACTGCTGGAAGAAATGGTCAAATTTATGTGTGTATTTAATAATCATGTAATGGAGCAAAATATTAAAGGCATTACATCACGCTTATTTAATAACAAAATAATAAAATTACTTTCATTTAAATTATAAAATAGCTAGTACAGAGGAGTAATTCAATTATTCAATAGGTGGCATACATCAATTCAGGGGTTCAGGAGTCCAGTGATATCATTTAATCTGCTATTTTTCAAGTATGGCATAGCATTTCACACACACACACACACACACACTTTACTGTGAAAAGTCTACACATACAGAAAAGCTAGAAAAAGTGCAAAGAATAATTAAATACCCATAATGTAGATTCCACAACTGTCAAGATTTTGTTTCAGCTGCATGAATGTGTGCATCTGAATTCATTTCAAGATAAAGACCTCGTGGCATTTCATCTCTAAATACTTTAGCATAAAGACATTTTGCTATATAACCAGAATACCATAATCATACACTGAACAAAACTGAAAATAATTTTCTAGTATCATTGATTACCTAGTTCATATTTAAATGTTCCCATTTATCTCTAAAGTGTATTTATATCTTATTTCCCCCAAAGATGTTGCCAGAAATCACCTACTAAAGTTGATCATAATGTCCCTTAATTCCCTTTTTCTCTCTCTCCACCCCACCGTTTCTTACACTGCCGTCTTAACGAGACCAGGCCAACCGCCTTGGTGAATAGCTCGCATTCTGAACTTGTATGTTCCTTCATGGGTTTGTTTGATGTTTTCCTCTATAGAATGTGTTTTCTATAAACTAGAACTTTGAACCAAAGGCTTGATTAGATTCAGATTGAAGGTCAGTGATGCTGTCTACTTCACTTTTCATCTCCTCAGGAAGCTTATGGTTACTGTTTGTTGTCCCACTCGTGATGAGCCCAAGTTGATCACTGGATTGACGTGACAGTCAGGTCTCTGGGGCAACATTTTCTCCCTGTTGTCAGCAGCAAACAATCTCTGGGAATGAGACTTTGCTATAATGTGACTCTCCACTTCCCCGTCATCTGTCCTAATAATTTTAACATCTACAACGCCTTCCCTAAACCAGTGATCACATTAGAGTGCAAAATGCTGACTTTCCGGATTCTATTATTTTGTCTACATTTATTAGCTGAAAGTCAGCTAGACTGAAGTAATTTTCTCAGTGGAACTATAGCTCCTTCTGAAATGTCAAGATATATGTCTGTTTTCTTTAAGTGCCAATTTTCTGTGTTAGGAATTCAGATACAACGTTCAGTGGTGATGGTAAAGTTTTGCCGTTGTTGATGGTTCTATCTTTATTTGACGATGATGATGATGATGATGAAGGACTCATGGATTTTTGTATGTTCCATATGTTTAAGTCAATGATGATTATTTATCTGATGCTCAGATTGTCCCAATTTGACCAATGAGAGCCCCTTCAAGCTGATTGCTATTTTCTTTTGACAGGACTCTATTAGTCTTTGAACGCTTCCTTCCTTCCTTTTTTAGATTTATTTTATTGTTTTTGACAGAGACAGAGAGGGGTGGGAGGGCTCAGAGCGTCATCAGTTTTCCACATGGCTTTGTTCCACACAGGTGGGAGGGGGCTGCGCAAGGTGGGAACTGGGTTGCTGGCCTCCCTCATGGGAGGTACATCCCCTTGAGTCAGGGGCCAAACCAGAGTGGGGATGAGAATTGAACTGGGGGCCTCCTGCATGGGAAGCACACCCCAGCTCAGCATATGGGTCCACACAGGCCAGAGCCGGGATTCGATCATCGGTCCCCGGGGCTGCAAAGCAAGCGCTCAGCTCGCTGAGCCATCCCGGCTTCCCCTCACTTGCTTATTTTCTAAAGCAAGCTTGCCTTGTATTTTCCCTAACCCAGACCCAAAATTGGTCACTTCTCTAAGAAGCTCCATTTCCTTTCATTAGATAGTAGTATTTAGAAACCACAGTCTGCACTAGGGATGTTCATTGATACTGAGGTCTCTTTGCTTTCAGGTTCTTTCACTTGCTAAGGCTAGGATAGTATAATCATTAGTTAAAATTGACATTTGTTTTAATTTAGCTTTGTTTTTCTTCCTTTTTATAAACTGAAGATCTTGATTCCTAATTACATTACATCAATAATTTTCTATTTGTTCTATCTTATAATATACATAACATAGTTTCAAAATAATATAAAATATTACTATTAAGAAAGACTTTTAAAATAATAATAATAATTATTATTATTATTTATTTTTGAGAGAAGGTAAGAGAGAGAGAGGTTGGGGAGAGCCCAGAGCAGTCTCCATAGTTGTACATCATTAGTTGTGACGTGGTTTCATTCCACACAGGTAGGGCCGCGCGGGGTGGGAACTGAAGTGGGGCCTCCCGCATGGGAAGTGAGAACTTTCACCACTGAGTCATTCTAGCAGTTACCAGTTGTGCCGCAGTTCAGCACATGGGGTTGCACAAGCCAGGGTCGGGAATCAAAACCCACACCTAGCAATTGCACAGCAATCACCCAACCACTGAGCTATCCCAGCATCCCAACAAAGACTCTTGAAACTACTGAATGACATTTTACTTTTTTGGTAGTTCTTTTTATCCTTAGAATATATTCCAATAAGAATATATAGAATCATCTAATATTAGTTAAAATATTATAATTATTTTCTCTGTGTGGTTCACTTGTTTCTGTTTTAATTTCTATGGATTTTTTTGTTTGTTTATTTAACTTTTATAAAAATTGTGAAGCATTTATATGTTTCAAAAGTCAATATTCACTGTTTCCTCAAACCTATTCCCTCCAATCTATTTTTCTTCCCCTCATTTTTATCAATCTCTGGTTTATCTTTCTAGCACACATTATACACATTGCTCTGTGTCTTGCATTTTTCACTACATCCTAGAGATCCCTCCACATCAGTTTAAAGAGATCCTTCTCATTCTTTCTATCAGCTTTATGTTACTCTATTGTGTATATGTACCATAGCTTTTTTCAACTATTCCATTCTTGCTGGATATGTTTCCAATCTTTTGCTAATAATACAAACAAATGGCACATCTGTCTTCAAAGGCAGATGACTGTTTAATAATGACTACATACATATGTTTGGCATTTCCTCAGACATACTAAAATATATTTTATGGGGAAGCCAAGATGGCTCAGTGGGTTAAGTGCTCACTTTGCAGCCCTGGGGACCAAGGATCGAATCCCAGCCCTGGCCTGTGCGGATCCATGTGCTGAACTGGGGAGTTCCCCCAGTTCGGTTCTCACCGGGGTGAAGACCCTGGTCCAGTTCATACCCTGTGCAGCCCCACACCCACCTGTGGAATGAAACTATGTGGAAAAAACGATGATGTGCAGCTATGGAGACTGTTCTGGGCCCTCCCCCTTCTCTCTGTCTCTGTCTCTGTCTCTCTCTCTCTCTCTGTCAAAAACAATAAAAATAAATCCTTAAAATATATTTTAGAAGAAAAATAGGGGAAGCCGGGATGGCTCAGTGGGTTAAGCACTCACTTTGCAGCCCTGGGGACCTAGGATCGAATCCCGGCCCCGGCCCAGGCAGACCCATGTGCTGAACTGGGGAGTGCCCCCCGTTCGGTTCTCACCAGGGTGAGACCCCGGCCCAGTTCCTGCCCTATGCAACCCCGTGCCCACCTTTGGAATGAAACTATGTGGAAAAACCAATGATGTGCAAGTATGGAGACTGCTCTGGGCCCTCCCCTTCTCTCTGTCTCTGAATCTCTCTCTCTCTCTCTCTCTCTCTCTCTCTCTCTCTCTCTCTCTCTCTGTCAAAAACAATAAAAATAAATCTTTTTTAAAAATTAAAAAATATATATATATTTTAGAAGAAAAATAGTACTGATATTGATTTGTACTTAATTAAGTTATTAGCATCTTCAGAATACTCATGTTTCATGAAACAATTTAGGAAATGCTAGGTGTGCTTCATGGTGTGTAGACTAGTAAATTTCACAAATGTAAGGTGTTTCGTGCTTGGCACATTGTAAGTACTCAATAAATGAGAGATAATAGTAATAATAAAAGAAATAATGTTAATAACAGCAGCAATTTTTAAACCCGAATGGACTACATTTTACTGTTTAGTCTGTCAGTTGTTTCAACATTTATTGAGTACCTACCATGCTCTAGACATTATGGTAAGAATTTGTACCTGTTGCAGAGCAACAGACTGAAGGCCTTCAGCAATGGATGAAGGGCAACTAGGGATCCAACCACATCTCAGGGGCTGGCGTCCAGGGAGGAGGCCACGGAAAGTTTCCAGGGACCAGGAATGCTGGGGAGTCCTCTCCTCTGGGGGACTCGGGCTCACTAAGATTTTTTTTTTCTTAAGATTTATTTTATTGTTTTGACAGAGAGACAGAGAGAAGGGGGAGGGCCCAGAGCGGTCTCCATAGTAGCACATCATCAGTTTTCCACATGGTTCATTCCACAGGTGGGCACCAGGTCACGCAGGGTGGGAACTGGGCCAGGGATCTCCCACGTGGGAAGTTCGCCTTGGCGGGAGTTGATCTGCAGACCTGCCTGCCACGTGGGAAGCACACCCCATTTCAGCATATGGATCCAAATGGGCAGGGGCTGGGACTCAATCCTCAGACCCCAGGGCTACAAGGCAAGCAAGCGCTCAACCCACTGACCCATCCCAGCGTCCCCTTGCTCAGATTTGTAGCCTCTACATGCGGAGGAGTCAAACCACAAGATGGAGCCAGATCCCTGTTGGTGGCCATGCGTGAAGCTGGCTGGAGAAAGGGACTCTCCTCTAAAGGCATGGTCAGTTCCCAGGATGGCTTCCCAGGAGGCTAAAGTGAAGGAAGCCTGAGAAGGGAGGCCCCATTCAAGGCGAGGCATCAGGCTGTAAGATTAGCAGGTCATCGATACAGAGGGGCTGGAGGGAGGTGGTTTACTCAGAGACATTCATCAAGGAAGCCTCTGAATTTTAACCACAAGAGATGTGGAAGGAGGACAGTGGGAGGTCCTGGTGTTAAGGCTCGGGCAGCAGGAAAGACAGTGTGACTGTGGCTTAATGAAGGAGAGGGTGGGGCGATGTCCAAGGCCAATAAGAGCCTTCGCCAGGAGGAATGTAGGTTATACTCTTAAGTGAGAAAGAAAATCTGAACAAGGGGAGTGATAGGAATGATACAGTGAGCACAGTAAAATCCTTGGTAATTCCCCAAACTGGTCATTCTTTGGCTTCACCCTGTTTCCTGCTGTCTATAAGAAGCCTCGGAGAAGTTAGCTTCTAAAGGGGCTAAAACCTCCTCCGGTACATTTCCTAGGCACACTAATGCTTGGCCCTGCTCGTTCTGCCTCGTGTTCCACAGGTGAGCTCCCATTTGCTGCTGAGTGACGACTGCAGTGGAAAGAACTTGGGCTCTGATATCATCCAAGTCCTCCCAGCCACCTTCTAGCTGCCCGACCTTGCACAGGGTATATTTGTTCCCGGTCTCTTTCTCCGTGAAACGGGTCTGATTCCATCACCTTGCAGGCTGGCTGTCAGGAAGAAATGGAATGATGCATGGTAGCAGACTGGTGCTTTGCTTTGTTCTTGCTCTGTATTTAAGCTTGTGAGACAGGGCAATGGCCGATGTCACCGCCAAGACCCTTATTCTAGCTTTGAATTTCTAAAAGCTTGAAGCACTCTTGGCATTATGCCAGGTGTCCCAGACATTATGCTGGGGAGCCATAGGGAATGCCTTTGAGAGGTAGTAAGTACGGCAGGATCGAGAGGGAGATAGTCCCAAACTGTGGAGGGCACCGTGGTCTGTGAGTCTTTTTATTTTTTTAAGATTTAGTTTACTGTTTGAGAGAAAGTGTGAGAAAGACAGAGAGAAAGGGAAGGGCCCAGAGAAGTCTCCATAGCTGTACACCATTGACATAGTTTCATTCCACACAGGTGGATGTGGGGCTGCACGGGGCAAGAAGCAAGCTGGGGGAATCTCATATGGGAGGTGAGGCCCTTGGCTGCTGTCCCAGTGGTTACTAGTTGCACAGTGCAATTCACCATATGGGTTTGCATGGGATGGGGCAGGGATTCGATCTCCACTCCTCACAGTTGCAAGGCAAGCACTCAACCTGCTGAGCTATCCCAGCATCCCCGCTGCGAGTCTTAAGAGGACACTGTTCCCTGTAGCACCCGAAGCAGGTGGGGAGGTGCTGGGGTGGAGGCTGGGGTGGGGAGATGGCAGTGTGGTGCATTTTGGCCATCCTGTCCCCAAGCACTGGGGATTACTCCTCTTCAAAGTTTCCTTTGCCCCAAGCCCGGTGCAGAAGCCTCAGAGCTGCCACTCAGGAAGGGCCATCCAGGTTAAGACCTAGCCAGCTAGGGGCACCAGTCTGGGCAGATGCAGGAGATGGAAGGGGCTGTCCAATGCCTCAGCACCATGTCAGGGTCTTTGAACAACCATGAAAGAAGGAGGCCCCAGCACTGAGTGAGGCTGAATTTACCACCAGCCTTGTGGAGGTAGGAGGTGGGTTCAGACTACTGAAGGCGTTTACTACTTCCTGCTCTTCGTGCACTGTTTTCTTGGTTTTGTGGACCAAGATTCAAACCCATTATACACGAAAACCCTCTGCCACAAGGCCTGCCACATTATTTGTGTTCAGCAAACAATAGTTAATGTTATTAAAACCAGCTGCAGCACAGTGGAAGCTGTATTTGAAGCAAGTAAAATGGAATTCAGAAGAATTCTACAAATGTTTTCATGTGTAGCGTGTTCCAGACAACTGAACAAGTGTTGGAACGGTAAGACACAGACCGACGCCGTCTCTCCCTCTTTCAGTGTCAGCCTGGCCATTTCTCAGCCGTTTCTAACAAACTCTCTCGCTAAACAAAAAAAAAAAAGACACAGACTTCTCCTGCCCTAGAGGAATGGCAAAAGAAGACACATACAAGCTACCTCTGACATGCGGCAGAATGTGGTATGACTAGTAAGAGAATGGGCAAAATATTCGGAGCTGGGATTGGGAAGGCTTCCCAGAAGACATGACATTTAATGTGGACCTGGGGAAGGACAGGTGAAGTTTTGATTGGTTGGCAGAGGAAGGCAGGTTAAACACCGAGAATAGTATTGCAAAAGACAGAGAGGGGTGAACATATTGAGTTTTGTGCAACTTAAGCATTGACTATCTTTAGGGAGTTTTTAGGAATAAAGTTAAAAAGGTAGATGAGGGGCAGTTTGAGAAGGCTCTGCACCTTGTAGGTAATGAAACACCCAAAGGGACTTAAAGTGGGAGGAAGAGAAAAAGAAAATATCCTACAAGCATCTGGAGAGAAAAAACAACAGATCTCATAGTTTCAAGACTCTGAATATCTTTTGGCTTCTCAGCTAGAACACTGGAAGCTAAAAGAACAATGAGAAAGGCCTTAAAAATTCTGATGGAAGTTACTACCAACCTTGAATTTTATACCCAATTAAGCGATCATTCAAACGTAAGAGAATAAATACAGAGTCTGGCAGAAGCCATGCCCTTGTGTGCTTGAGTATGATATTGTTATGTCAGAATTACATCTTATAATTTCGTAATAAAAGATTTTGTATAGATGACCAGCTTATAAAAAGGGGTGTTACTTCTGCTGAACCCTGTATATTTTCTGATATATGCAAAGCATATAAAGTTTACTTCATATGCCCTCTTTCTCTGAAACCGAAAAGAAGATGTGCCCCTCTAAAATAAGGCAATACAGTGATCCCTCGTTTTTCGCGGTTAATGGGGACCAGAACTTTCCGCGAAAGCTGAAAAATTACGAAGTAGGATTTGCCCCAGGAATTTTCGTGTATGCGGGTACAAGAATGTTTTAAATATGTAAACAGTATTCATACTTTACTCATTTAAGACAAAAATTACAACAGTATACGTATTTACTTAAACGTGTCAGTGCTAATTAATAAGGTTAATGACAAAACCTTATACAGTAATAAACATGAATCAACATTGCTTTCTGAGAGAGGCGAAGAGTCTTG